>CM055275.1:53670936-53773925 GCA_029237695.1 Conchocele bisecta | reverse complement strand
AGGGAATAAATGATAACAAAATATAACAAATTTAAACATTCATTTATTTGAGCTGCAAAAAGCGTTTGCTTTTTGGTGCTCAACTAAGTGAATTTTCAACTTTATGACAGTATTTTCACTACTAAATTTGAACGTCGATGCGTATTTTCACATTGCTGTGCGCATTTTGTACTCCCACTTTTGATAATCAATGCGTATTCAGTTAAAATAATTGCGTAAAATGCACCAATACGTAGCTTATCTGCAGCTCTGGGAGCGTATAATCATGTGACAACAGAATGGCCGTCGCTTGTCAAATGAGGCTTACGTCATTTGCGCATCCAGCTGAAAGCAGTAATAAAATAACACATGCTTTCAGTGAATATATTTAAGCTAATACATAGTTAAAAAACACCTGTGCTGACCTTATTAATATTTGTCTTTTATTTTACTTTTAACACATTTGAATGTTGTGTTTGAAATCAAACAGCTTGCTTGGCTGAGCCTGAGCTATGTTATAACTCAGACTTAGCCCTGAGTTTTGTTACAAGTCAGACTCAGCCAATCAAACTGCCTCATTACGAGTTTAGATTGTCAATTATTTTTTAAAAAAGTTGAAATTTTGATAAAATTAAGGAAGGTGGCAGGTGGTTGTGTATCAGGATAACAGTTACCATGGTTACAGTCAATATACAATTATTGGATTTACATTTATTGGGAATAGGCTGCATATGCAGCCTATGCTCAATAAATGTATATCCATTAATTTAAATATCCAGACGATCTTCAAAATGTGCACGTACGAACATTTTAGTCCTTCGAAGTTTAGTGAAGCGGCCCCCAGAGGTCTACATTCAATTTTTCAATCACATTTCGGCCAATGAGAATAACTGAAATACTTAGTCATATAATAATACTCATTATAATAGGGGCTCCAGATAAGGAATTAGTAATTGAGTATGTTCACACCATCATATCTGAAGCAATTGGGTATTTCAATATTTTAATTGGGCGAAATAAAATCAGAATAAGATAAGCAATAACAATTGTGTGGTTTCTTTATGATTGTCATGCTGCAGAAAGCAATAAACAGACCACAAATATAACATATTTTTCTTATTTTCCATGGAAACACATCTTGGTATTTTGTTCCAAGGCTGGAGAGACAATTCTAATGAAATGCCAAGACATGTTTTCATTTCGAAGCAAACCATTCAATAATTGCTGTCTGTTGATGTGTAAACAGTAGTGTCATTTTATTCTACCCAAACGTTTTGAAATACCCAATTGCTTATCTGGAGCCCTAATTACATGATGATGTATTTATATAATTATCCCTCTTGAAATAAATATTTTGTAAACCAAAACTTAAAAACAAACCACTGCACCACTACCAATATACATGTACAGTGAAACCTCTCTAAACTGGACACACTGAGAACACGACTGTGTTGAATTTATATTGATGTCATTGTAATTATGTCTCCCCCATGAATGGGGAGACATACTGGTTTTGGCTTGGTTGTCCGTCCGTCTGTCCGTCTGTCCGCACACACGGCGAGGTACTTATGTGGCTAGGAGAACAATAGGTTGTATTGTTCCGTGCTCTTATGTGGCTAAAAATGGCTCTTATGTGGCTACAGAACAATAGGGATGAACAAAGGAAAAGGTTGGGTTAGCCACATAAGTATCCATTTGTAGGAAAGTCCGTCCGTCTGTTCGACTGTCCGAGCAACCAAGGGTGCAGTAGGGGCCATGGAGTCTAACACAAATTAATCCTTTGATTTATTCCGTATGGCCCCTTATTCTATTCATTGCAAGGGGCCATCTCTTTGATCTAGAACAATGGAAATGGCTCCTTCTTCACTATTGGTGGGCTGTCCGTCCGTCTGTACGTCCGTCCGTTCGTAGGTCTGTCACAAAATTTGTCGTGCATATCTCCAAAAGTTTTTGAGTTACAGTCGTGAAACTTTACACGAATAATTGTCATCGTGTGAAGTTGAGCACCTGGGTTTTTAGATGCGGATTCATCCTGTATTTACGGAGTTATGGCCCTTGACTTAGCGAAAATTGGGGATTTTCAACTTGTGTCGCGCGTATCTCCAAAATTATTTCAGTTAGAGTCACGAAACTTTACAGGAATACTGGTCATCGTGTGAAGTTGCGCACCTGGGGTTTTAGATGCGGACTCATCCAGTATTCACAGAGTTATGGCCCTTGACTTAGCGAAAAGTGGGGATTTTCAACTTGTATCTTCAAAAGTATGCAGAAAATACACGGTAGCTACATACATTGTATATGATGTTGCTGCCTTAAATTCTACTTTTCCCAAGTCCTGATAATATGCAGTGGTGGTATTAGGGGAGACATACGTTTTTGTCTGAAAAACAATCCTCTAGTTTAGTTTATTTTTAGCTCGAATATTCGAAGAATAATGAGAGCTTATGTAGTCACCCCGGCGTCGGCATCGGCGTCAGTCAACGTTGGTTAAGGTTTTAAGTCAAGCTTGTAGATGGAATAATATTGTGCATACAGACACCATACTTGGATAACATTTTATCATAGGGATGTACATCAATAACCCCTGACCTATATTTTACCTTGACCTACATTTAACCTTGAATTACTTAGTTATTTTCCTAGGTTAAGTTTTGTACTCAAACTTCGTTAAGGTTTATAGTCAAGCTTGTATATGGAATACTCCTGGGCCTACAGCAACAATACTTGGACAAATTCATCTCCTGGTGATGTACATCAATAATCCCTGACATATATTTGACCTTGACCTACTTTTACCCTTGGATTACTTAGTTATTTCCCCTTGGTTAAGGTTTTTAGTCAAGCTTGTATATGGAATACTCCTGGGCCTAGAGAAACCATGCTTGGAAAATTCATCGCCTAGTAATGTACATCAATAACCCCTGACCTATATCTGACATTGACCTACATTTAACCTTTAATAACTTAGTTAATTTCCCTTGGTTAAGGTTTTTAGTCAACCTTGGTTAATGTTATTATGCGAGCCGCGGACACCTTGTTTGACAAGCTATGTTTACATCGACAGCCCTCGTAGTCGAGCTATGCTGTTCTCATACAGCTCTTGTTGTGTGTGTGGATGATTAGAAATTTCAGATTTCATCGAGTGCTTAACTAGAGTGGAACGTCTCTTAAGTGGACACCCTGGGGACCGACCAGGGTGTCCGGTTTAGAGAGGTCCCACCCACTGTAGTATACCTGGGGTTATCAGAAAGTTTGATAACTAATTTCACACATAAAAACCCGCACATCTGTCAATGTATGTCACGCGATTTCTCATTATTGATGACGTTATACACAGATATTGACGAGTGCACTATCTACCCGGATATCTGTATCGAGTTCCCTGGTTCCCAGTGCGTCAATCATCCGGGTCACTATGTTTGTCAGATGGATGCGTGTCCGGAGGGAACCATTGATCAGTTCGGCGACGGATATGTCTGTCTTGGCGGTGAGTATCAATTTATCTCTCTCTCTCTCTCTCTCTCTCTCTCTCTCTCTCTCTCTCTCTCTCTCTCATCTCTTCTCTCTCTCTATCTCTCTCTCTCTCTCTCTCGCTCTCTCCTTCTCTCTCTCTCCCCTCTCCTCTCTCTAATAATATTATAAATATATATATATATAAATCATATTTATATATATATAATATATAAATCTCTCTCTATCTTCTATAAATATTATATAAATATATATATATATGTATAGATATATATAGAGAGAGAGAGCGAGAGAGAGAGAGAGAGAGATAGATAGACAGGAGAGAGAGAGAGATGAGATATATATATATATAGAGATATATATATATATACACTACAAAATGTGTGGCATATTAATTTCATATGTTTTTCATGATGATATCATCCATTTTAATGGGTAATATCGTCTATCAGTTTTTAATCAGTGATATCATCGATTCGATTACATGATATCACCAATTCGAATGGGTGATATCACCTATTCAAAGTGTGATATCGCCTATTCATTCTGAATTAGTGATATCATCCTTTCGACTATGTGATATCACCGATTTGAATGGGTGATATCACAAAGTGTTTTTAAAGTCCAAAACGGCGCCCCATACAATTCAGAATGAATGGGTGATATCACCCTTTCGAATCAGTAATATCACCTATTTGAAAGAGTGATATCATCTATTCATTTTGAATAGGTGATATTACCCATTCGTATCTGAATGGTGATATCACACATGTGAGTGGGTGATATTAGGCGAATAGTATTACGGTTGAGATAATAAGCCAAAGCTGATTTTTTCAGAAAATGACAAAAATATCATTAGTAATAACATATCAAAACTCCACATGAATCCCACTGGAGCTTAAATCAGGAATCAAGATGGCTTCCAAAATGGCCGCCAGAATGGCAAAAATCATAACTAGTGCAAAATCCAGGGTGCCTCTGCATAAAAGGAAACAGAGTAGACTTTCCTGTTTTGAAATAAATTGAATTCTAACCACAGTAAATGGGAGTAGAAAATACTCACAGCAATGTTAAAATACGCATTGATTTTCAAATTGAGTAGTGAACATACTAATAAAGTTGAAAATTTATTTAGTTGAGCTGCAAACAGTGTTTGCTTTTTGCAGCTCAAATAAGTGAATTTTTTAATTTGTTTTATCGCTAAAACCTGTTCCCTATTTAATAAGGAATACAATTAATAATACATTTGCAAAAGTTACATACGCATTGAATTTGAAATCAGCGGGTATAATACGCTTTAGACACACAACTTCTCTGTAGCAGATTTCATCAACATTGCAAAGTATATATATTTGATGATTAAAAGTATCCTGAATTATTATACTGAATTATACTGAATTTATTACATTATCACAGCCAGAATGGCTGTGATAATGTAATACATTCAGTATAATCAAAATTAATAAATTTATCCTTAAATTGAAAATTTCTCCCTCAAAGTATACTTTGCTAGATCAGTATACTTTGCAATGTTGGTGAAATGGGCTACTGGAGCTCTGCAGTAACCACTGTGCATTGTATGTTTCTTGTTTTCAGTGAATGACAAATGCTACGAGTACCAGTGCATGCCGCATGCGTTTTGTGAGACCGACCCCCAGGGGAACCCACACTGTTTCTGCTCGGATGGGTATGAAATGCCGGGCACGGAATGCATGGGTGAGTACTGTCAAGGAATACTTATCCATCCACAAATCAGCACGTCACCAAATGCATGAGTGAGTACTGACACGGAATATGTATCTGGCCTGTCCACGAATCAACACGTCACCGAATGCATGGGTGAGTACTGACACGGGCTATTTATCTGTCCACGAATCATCACGTCACCGAATGCATGGGTGAGTACTGACACAAAATATGTATCCGTCCACTAATTGGCACGTCACCGAATGCATGGGTGAGTACTGACACAGAATACTTATCTGTTCACGAATCAGCACGTCACCAAATGCATGGGTGAGTACTGTCAGCAATACTTATCTGTCCACGAATTAGCGCGTCACTTAATACATATGTGAGTACTGTCAGGAATGCTTATCAGCACGTCAATGAATGCATGGGTGAGTACTGGCACGGAATACTTATCCGTCCACGAATCAACACGTCACCGAATGCATATGTGAGTGAGTACACGGTGCCAGTAAAAAAAGCAGCGATAATATCTTGTTTCTAATATAAATAAATAGGTCAGCAATGCTGTGAAACATGCACCTTTTTCAAACATGTTAAAGTGATAGAAATTGTTACCTTACCATAGCATTTCATGATTAATATTTGTAAAAGGACATCGATCAGCATCACAATGTCATTCATCAGGTTACACAGTACTTGGTGTCTGTTTTACAGCTCTATTTGTCCACATAATTTCCCCACAAAATGTCGTCGAAATCGATGTTCCCCTGGAACAGCGAAGCGTGTTCCGATTGGCTCTTTCTGGAAATGACGTCACGTCACACGAGTTTTGCTGTAGCAATGACAGCCAAATTGTTTTCGACAGTACATGTTAATTCGCAGATTTATTCACAATTATTCGGCACAACGAAGTTGGATTGGTGCACATTACATTCTAGATATTGTAATCTACGTATATAATATAGATACAGTCTGGACAATGCCCTGGGAGACTGACAATACCACGAAATACCTGCATATCTGTAAACATTATTAATATTTTCAGGGGCCGTCGATTTCAACGACTTTTTCTGGAAAGAACGGGGTGAATGCTATATCACATGTACAGTGTACTTTTTAACCCGGTAAACAGCACTGTGACGCTGGATGCTGTATGTTTATACATATTCCATGGAACTTGTTATATTAACCTACCGATTCCTGTCATTTTAACGGGTTTGAAATATGCACATATTTTACTACGTTGCTGACCTTACACTTATATTAACAAGAGTTGTCAGAAGACAACGAAGCTCGTCTGTTGGCAGCCTTCACTCAAACTTGGCACAGTTGCATAAAAAAACATGAATATTATATAACCTGACCGTTTGTTAAGGGGCGTGCAGTGGACATTGACATTGGGGTCAGTGGTGCAAGGTGGGTCGTGGGTTTGCTATTGCATAATATAGCATATTAAGATGAATGCATGTATGAAATATTAGTGCGCTCCCTGAAAACAGAAGTAAAACACAATTTAACCAACGTTAAGTTTATGAACGCACTATGTTGGTGATTTTCTACAGCATGATAGCTATTCACATGAGGAATGCATGTATGAATGTGCTAGGTTTGTGACCTTGACCTTGGGAAAGGGGTGGGAGAGTGGGTCATGGATTTGCTGAAGCATAATAGAGGATCATCAGATGAATCCATGTCTGAAATATCAAAGCGTTCACTGTAACGAAGCAGAAGTTACACAACATTTACCCCAACGTTCAGTTTATGAACATGCTAAGTTTGTGACATTGACCTTGGGGTACTACACAGGTTGGGTCGAGTGTTGTGGATTTGCTACAACATGTTGGAGGGTCATCTGAGGAATGCATGTATGAAATATCAAGGCGTTCCATGAAAGGAAACAGATGTTATAAGACATTTACCCCAACGTTAAGTTTATGAATTTGCTAAGTTTGTGACCTTGGCCTTGGAGTTAGGGGTGGGCGGTGGGTCTAGGATTTGGTATAGCACGATAGAGTATCATCAGATTAATGCATGTAATACATATCAAGGCGTTCCATGAAAGGAAACAGATGTTATAAGACATTTACCCAAACGTTAAGTTTATAAATGTGCGAAGTTTGTGACCTTGACCTTGGGGTAAGGAAACAGATGTTATAAGACATTTACCCCAACGTTAAGTTTATGTATGTGCTAAGTTTGTGACCTTGGCCTTGGGGTAAGGTGTGGGCGGTGGTTTATGGATTTGGTATAGCACGATATAGTATCAACAGATGAATGCATGTATGAAATATCAAGGCGTTCCAGGCAAGGAAACAGATGTGTTAAGACATTTACCCCAACGTTAAGTTTATAAAGGTGCTAAGTTTGTGACCTTGACCTTGGGGTAAGGGGTGGGCGGTGAGTCATGGATTTGCTATAGTACGATATTGTATCATCAGATGACTGGATGTATGAAATATGAAGGTATTCCCTGTAAATAATTAGAAGTTACACAACATTTACCCTAACGAGAAGTTTATGAATGTGCTAATTTTCTGACCTTGACCTTGGGGTAATAGTTGGGTGGTGGGTTGTGGATTTGCTACAGCATGCTACAGGGTCATCTGAGGAAAGCATGTATGAAATATCAAGGCGTTTAATGAAAGAAAACAGATGTTATAAGACATTTACCCCCACGTTAACTTTATAAATGTGCTAAGTTTGTGACCCTGACCTTGGGGTAAGGGATGTGCGGTGGGTCATGGATTTGCTATAGCACGATAGAGTATCATCAGATGAATCCATGTATGAAATATCGAGGCATTCCCTGCAAATAAACAGAAGTTACACACCATTTACTCCAACGTTAAGTTTATGAACATGCTATGTGTGTGACCTTGACCTTGGGGTAAGGGTTGGGTGATGGGTCGTGGATTTGCTACAGCATGATAGCGGGTAAACTGAGGAATGCATGCATGAAATATCAAGGTCTTCCATGGAAGGAACCAAATGTTATAAAAATACATTTACACCAACGTTAAGTTTATGATGTTGATCTTGGGGAAAGGGGTGGGCGGGGGTGATGGATTTACTGTTGCACACTAGAGGATCATCAGATGAATGCATGTATGAACTATCAAGGCATTCCATGAAAGGAAACAGATGCCATAATACATTTCCCCCAACGTTAAGTTTATGAATGTGCTATGTTTGTGACCTTGTGGTAAGGGGTGGGTCATGCATTTGATATAGCACAATAGAGTATCATCATATGAATGCATGTATGACATATCAAGGCGTTCCATGATAGGAAACAGATGTTATAAGAAATTTACCCCAACGTTAAGTTTATGAATGTGCTAAGTTGTGACATTGACCTTGAGGAAAGGGGTGGGAGGTGGGTCATGGATTTGCTATAGCACAATAGAGTATCATCCGATGAATGCATGTATGAAATATGAAGGTATTCCCTGCAAAGAAACAGAAGTTACACAACATTTACCCCAACGTTAAGTTTATGAATGTGCTAGGTTTGTGACCTTGACCTTGGGGTAACGGTTGGGTGGTGAGTCGTGAATTTGCTACAGCATGATAGAGGGTCATCTGAGGAATGCATGTATGAAATATCAAGGAATTTCATGGAAGAAAACAGATGTTATAAGCCATTTACCCCAACGTTAAGTTTATGAATGTGCTAAGTTTGTGACCTTTACCTTGATCTTGGGTAAGGGATGGGCGGTGGGACATGGATTTGCTATAGCACGATAGAGTATCATCAGATGAATCCATGTATTAAATATGAAGGCGTTCCCTGTAAATAAACAGAAGTTACATACCATTTACTCATTAACGTTAAGTTTATGAACATGCTAAGTTTGTGACCTTGACCTTGGGTTAAGGGTCGGGTGGTGTATCGTGGATTTGTTACTGCATGATAGAGGGTCATCTGAGGAATGCATGTATGAAATATCAAGGTGTTCCATGAAAAGACATTTATCCCAACGTTAAGTTTTTGAATGTGCTAAGTTTGTGACCTTGACCTTGGGATAAGGGATGGGCAATGGGACATTGATTTGCTGTATCACGATAGAGTATCATCCGATGAATCCATGTATGAAATATGAATGCGTTCCCTGTAAATAAACAGAAGTTACATAACATTTACTCCAACGTTAAGTTTATGAACATGCTGAGTTTGTGACCTAGACCTTTGGGTAAGTGTTGGGTGGTGTGTCGCGGATTTGTTACAGCATGAAAGAGGGTCATATGAGGAATGCATGTATGAAACATCAAGGTGTTCCATGTGGAAACAGATGTTATAAGACATTTATCCCAACATTAAGTTTATGAATGTGCTAAGCTTGTGACCTTGACATTGGGGTAAGTTTTAGATGGTGGGTCATGGATTTGCTATAGCACGATAGAGTATCCTCAGATGAATGCATGTATGAAATATCGAGGCGTTCCCTGCAAAGAAACAAAAGTTATAAAAATACATTTACTCCAACGTTAAGTTTATGATGTTTATCTTGAGGAAAGGGGGGTGGGGGTGCGGGTCCTGGCTTTGCTGTAGCGCAATAGAGATCATCAGATAAATGCATGTGTGAAATATCAAAGCGTTCCCTGTAAAGAAACAGAAGTTACACAACATTTACCCCAACGTTAAGTTTATGAACATGCTAAGATTGTGACCTTGACCTTGGGGTAAGGGTTTGGAGGTGGGTTGTCCATTTGCTACAGCATTATAGAGGGTCATCTGAGGAATGCATGTATGAAATATCAAGTTGTTCCATGACAATACACAGATGTTATAAGACATTTACCCGAATGTTAAGTTTATGAATTTGCTAAGTTTGTGACCTTGACCTTGTGGTAAGGGTTGGGTGGTGTGTCATGGATTTGCTATAGCACGATAGAGTGTCATCAGATGAATGCATGTATGAACTATCTAGGCGTTACCTGTAAAGAAACAGACGTTAAGGTCATAGGGGTGGGTCATATATATGCTATAGCACAATAGAGTATCATCAGATGAATGCATGTGTGGCAGTGGAGTTTGTGGAAAATAAAATGTACCCATTACGTGTTTGTTTTGCACCCCCACTCCTTGGCCACTGTCCATCCATCCATCCACCCACTCTTGTATAGCGTTCGTTACCTAGTTCATCTCGTCCACGGGTAGTTGTTGTTAGGCATCACGTGACTAACAAATGCACGAGCATGCGCGCGCGTTGCAGTGGCGGGCTATCACTTCTCTAGAAGACGCCATTACATACACATCAGTTTTCACATGTATTACTTTATTAAATATTCGTAAATTGTTTCATTTACAGGTAATAGTATGGGTACCTTGTATTATACATGCTTTGCTTTGTCCCCTGTTAGGTATGCAATCTAAATTCCGATTTAGGTTGAATACATTTCAGGAGATTCCGATTACTTGACCTTTGTGCATTTCGCCGGTTTGCCATTTCTATTGTTTGATGCCTTGGCCCACATGTCCACTTTTGTTATCTGCATATTACTGAGATGACTTCTCTAGAAGACGCCATTACATACACATCAGTTTTCACATGTATTACTTTATTAAATATTCGTAAATTGTTTCATTTACAGTTACTGTTTCGAGTCCCACCATATATAGAACCGCCCCAAACATAGAACCCACATCTACCGGCCGTCCTTGCAAGGTCTAAGGACCAGTCCGGCCACACATGTATGAAATATCAAGGTGTTCTATGAAATGATGAAAGGAAACAGATGTTACACAACATTTACCCCAACGTTAAGCTTATGAATGTGCTAAGTGTGTGACCTTGACCTTGGGGTATTGGTTGGGTGGTGAGTCATGGATTTGCTACAGCATGATAGAGGGTTATCTGAGGAATGCATGTATGACATATCAAGGCATTTCATGAAAGAAAACAGATGTTATAAGACAGTTACCCCAATGTTAAGTTTATGAATGTGCTAAGTTTGTGACCTTGACCTTGGAGTAAAGGATGGGCGGTGGGTCATGCATCTATATAGCACGATAGAGTATCATCAGATTAATGCATGTATGAAATATGAAGGCGATCCCTGTAAATAAACAGAAGTTACATAACATTTATCCCAACGTTAAGTTGACTAACATGCGAAGTTTGTGACCCTGACCTTAGTTTGTGGATGACGACGCCGACGATGCCGGGTGTATGCCATAAGCTCTTCTGCATTTCGTGCTGGCGAGCTAAAAATGATTCTGACATACGATGTTTTTCTGTCACCTGTGGGTGAGTACTGACACAGAATACTTATCTGTCCAAGAATCAGCACGTCACCGAATGCATGAGTGAGTACTGTCACGGAATACTTATCCGTCCATGAATTAGCACGTCACCAAATGCATGGGTGAGACACGGAATACTTATCTGTCCACGAATCAACACTTCACTGAATGCATGGGTAAGTACTTTCATGGAATACTTATCTGTCCACTAATCAACATGTCACCGAATACATGGGTGAGTACTGACACGGAATACTTATCTGTCCACGAATCAACACGTCACCGAATGCATGGGTGATTAGTGTCATGGAATACTTATCTGTCCACGAATCAGCACGTCACCGAATGCATGGGTGAGTACTGTCATGGAATACTTATCTGTCCACGAATCAACACGTCACCGAATGCATGGGTGAGTACTGTCATGGAATATTTATCTGTCCACGAATCAACACGTCACCGAATGCATGGGTGAGTACTGTCATGGAATACTTATCTGTCCACGAATCAACACGTCACCGAATGCATGGGTGAGTACTGTCATGGAATACTTATCTGTCCACGAATCAACACGTGACCGAATGCATGGGTGAGTACTGTCATGGAATACTTATCTGTCCACGAATCAACACGTCACCGAATGCATGGGTGAGTACTGTCATGGAATACTTATCTGTCCACGAATCAACACGTCACCGAATGCATGGGTGAGTACTGTCATGGAATACTTATCGGGTACTGGCCGGGTGCCGCGGAGTTGTTATCCGTCCTCGGTTTGAATAATAGGCTAGCTATACATTGTTGTTCGCAAATTTAATTTTTAATAAATTTGTTTATTAAACATTTGATTTATGTGAACTGTAACTATCTTATTGTTTGGCCCACCCCATGGCTTACACATGCAAAAATGGAGCGCGGACCATATGTTAAACGCGCTTTCAAATTATTGTACCGTCTCGATCGTACACATGATGCGCGCCATGGAAAATTACGTCAATACAGGGGGTACATTTGGTAATATAACTTTTGACTTATTCCAACAACTAATGATTACTTTAAAGGTACATGCCCACTCAGTAGACACATAATGTTCTTTATAGGAATTAAATAAGTGTATAATTGTGTTAATATTGAACCAGTTCTTAAAATTGCGAGTGGCCGCTATACAGATATAATAATTTAGTAATATTTATTTTACTGATTGTGACGCGCGTTGGTATCAGGCTATTTTCATATGCAAATGACGCATGGTACGTTTTAATTATTTATACTAATTAAATGTGTCACCTGAAAAAAACAATATGAAAAAACAATATTTTCGACAGATTATAAAGTATGATAATTGCACATCAAAACATAAATACAGACTATCAATAGTTATGTCCATTAACATTTTAAAGAAAAACGGTTATCGCCCCTGATATCAGTGTGGAAAGTTACGTCTGATATAAAATGTATAATGATGCCAATCTATACGTGGGTAATGGTGAATGAATGTTTATTTTGCCAGAAAATGTCTCGGAAGATGATATAAAGAAGATTTTGTACCGACTGAGTGGGCATGTACCTTTAATAAATATTGGCGAAAGTGTCGCACTATGCGACTAATTGAGACGAAATGATGCGCTTTCATTGGTTGACAAACTAGGCCAAACAATAATTATTTCCAAGAAACATCAATGTCCTATGGTTGAGCTGGTTGTGGCTCAAAAACTTAGTGGCTTGATTTAAATCTACGTCACATGACAAACGTGTTTGGATGTTTATACAAATCTCCAAATTTAGAGATTTGCATAAACATCCAAACACGTTTGTGTAAATTCCAGTCTGATTTGGATTTGAGTCTCCACTGTAGGCGATTCAGTCAGGGAAACAGCGGTGACCCTTCCAATAGCAAGCTTGACCTTGGGTGGTAGGATGTGGGTCCAGGGCTCCAGATAAGGAATTAGTAATTGAGTATTTTCACTTCATCATTTCTGAAGCAATTGGGTATTTCAATATTTGAATTGGGTAAAATAAAATCACACTCCCGTTTACACATCAACAGACAGCAATTATTGAGTAGTTTGCTTCGAAATGAAAACATGTCTTGGCATTTCATTAGAATTGTCTATTTGGAGACAATTCTAATGAAATACCAAGATGTATTTTCATGGAAAATAAGAAAAATATGCTACATGTATGTTTGTTGTCTGTTTATTGTTTTCTGTAGTATGATAAAGGTACCACAAATTTGCTATTGCTTTTTGATGCTCGCTACTTTTGATTTCAATTGGGTTTTTGGCAATTTTAATTGGGTGTTTACGCAAATACGCAGCTTATCTGGAGCTCTGTGGGTCGTATGCAAAACAAAGCAGCATTGTGGCCAAATATTATCAAAATTGGTGAAGGGGTTCATGAGTTCTTGAAAAAAAAAAAAAACAGTTTTGCCTTACAAACAAGGTGAACATAAGTCCTCAGTGACATTGACCTTTGGCAGTTGGACAAAGCAGCATCCCTAGACACACATTGTAGCCAAATATTATCAAAATCGGTATGTCAATATCGTACACAAATCTGGTATATTTGTACGATACAAACGGACCAGTAGCCTATTTCACCAACATGGCAAAGTATACTTATCTAGCAAAGTATACTTTGAGGGAGAAATTTTCAATTTTAGGATAAGTTTATTAATTTTTATTATACTGAATTTATTACATTACATGTATCACAGCCATTTTGGCTGTGATAATGTAATAAATTCAGTATAATAATTCTGCATACTTTGAATCATCAAATGTATGCAGTGGTTGGTTGTATATGAAATGATGCATTTTGGAAAAAATAAATGATTACTCCCTCAAAGTATGCTTTGCTAGATAAGTATACTTTGCAATTTTGATGAAATCGGCTACAGAATTATACACATGTTTAAACCCTGTATGAATGTACAAATTTAATGGTATACCTATACGATATTGTTTGGTATGTATGATCATACCGTACATTTATAGTATATGCACAGAGCTCCAAATAAGCTGCGTATTTGCTTAAATACCCAATTAAAATTGTCAAAAACCCAATTGAAATCAGAAGTATTAAAAAGCAATTAATAATTTGTGGTACCTTTATCATGCTGCAGAAAACAATAAACAGACACACATATGGCATTTTCCATGAAAACACATCTTGGTATTTCATTAGAATCTAGAGACAATTGTAATGAAATGCCAAGACCTGTTTATTTCGAAGCAAACCATTCAATAATTGCTGTCTGTTGATGTGTAAACAGTAGCGTGATTTAATTTCACCCAATTCAAATTTTGAAATACCCAATTGCTTCAGAAAAAATGGATTGAAAATACTCAATTACAAATTCCTTATCTGGAGCGCTGTATGCATATCATATAGTAAACATATCGTAGTTACTAATGGTATGGTATGTAGGTGGCCAGTATAAAAACGCTAGTGTAGGCTGATAAAGAAGCCACAGTTAGATCACGTACGTCCGCATGTACAAGGAGATAATCCGCGAGCTTTAGCGAGTGTATTATCGATTGTACATGCGGACGAACGTCCATACATTGCAAATGTGCTGTGTAAATGCAGAAACAAAACTCGAAAATGTATCAAAGATGTGATAACTCAAATTAATATAATTATGACAGATTATATTGTATAGTATACGGTAGGGCAATACACCCTTCTCACGATATGATATGTAACAGTAGCCTCGCGAAACAATACTACCGAGAACCAGTCTAGAGGTTAAATTAAACCAGTCTATTATGTAGCATTGATCTGCCGAATGAACGTTGAGTTAAAAATAGCTTTTTGAAATACCCAAAATATAAAATAGATTTTATATTCTGAGAATGGAAACCGAAACCGAAGATTTTATTCGTGCACCGAATCATGGAGTTACGAATCGCAAGTAATCGTGTGTGGTGGTTAATCGTCGCACCCTTAGAATACGGAAAAAAATGCAATAACATGAATTTAGCACAAAAAAGCAAAAAAATCAATTATTATGGGCGATCAAGCTTTTTCACGGCATAAAACCCGTGTTTTTAACAAGTTGAACATGCAAAATGCAAAATATGTGCTGCGACCGACATATGATGATATGCATCATTTGCATATATTCGCATAAACCTCAAATTTGATGTTGGTTATAAAATTCTCGCTGACGCTCAAATACAAAACATAAACTAACGAGGGACCGCTTTTTCAAAAAGCTAATACTTGTATTTTCTGTCTCCAGACAAAAATGAATGTGAAGACGCCGTCGGAATTGAATTGTGTAGCCAGGCGGGGTCAATTGGGTGTGAGGACATTGGCGGCTCATTCCTCTGTGAATGTCTACCCGGGTTTACGAACAACGGGCCTGAATGCGTGGGTAAGTATTGGCACAGGCAGGGCTCCAGATTAGGAATTAGTAATTGAGTAGTGTCACTCCATCTTTTCTGAAGCAGTTGGGTATTTCAATATTTGAACTGTTTACACATCAACAGACAGCAATTGTTGAATGTTTTGCTTCGAAATGAAAACATGTATTGGCATTTCATTCGAATTGTCTCCTTGGAGACAATTCTAATGAAATACCAAGATGTGCTTTCATGGCAAATAAGAATAATATGTTATATTTGTGGTCTGTTTATTGTTTTCTGCAGCATGATAAATGTACCACAAAATATTTATTGTTTTTTGATACTCGCTACTTCTGATTTCAATTGTGTTTTTGGCAATTTTTTTTAAATGGGTATTTAAGCAAACACGCAGCTTATCTGGAGCTCTGGTACATGTGTGTATATTTGTTCAAATTGAGTTTTGGTTTGATCGATGTCTGGCTCTCTTTTGCGATTTGTTCGCCAGAAAACCTGACGAATGAGGGTTATGTGGCGAGCCGCACAGGCTATGGACTTAAGGTAATAGGTACACCTGACTTCAATGGTAATAGCAAGGTGCATGATCACGTGGTTACAACAACAACAACGTCGCCCACTCCAAAGTAATTATTATTTGATATTTTCCTTAATATACAACGGATTTTGATGAAATATGGATCAGCAAACTCGACTTCATGAGCTGCATTTGGTGGTCTAGGGAGTTTGGCACAGATTTATGTCGTTTTTGCGAAGAATCAATTTCCGCGTCGGAGACACGGAAATCGATTCTTCGCAAAAACGACAGAAGTTTGGTCGAAAATACAGAGACCACCAAATGCAGCTTAACAAGACGCGTTTGATGCGCCATATTTCATCAAAATCAGTTACGTAATAAGGACACTATAAAAGAATATGTACTTTGAATCGGTACTTGTTGTTGTTGTTAGTACCACGTGATCATACACCTTGAATAGGTCATATATAGATACACCTGACTTCAATGATAATTGCTTCATAAGAGTGATGTGATATATGAATATAACATATGTGAATATTGTCCAGTTACTGTATACTATATTGAGCATTGAGTTGCCATCTTTGTATGTACAAGCCATCGTACAGTGTCACCACTTTGTGCGTTTGACGCATACAACAAATAATATGACGGTAAACCAAATATAATTTGGTGCAATACATAATAGACAGATCTGAAAATGGCAAGCTATAACTATTATGCCACCAATTACTATACAAAAGACAAGATATCTGAGCATTTCTCCCATCAGTCGCAAAAAACAATTGATGTGTAAACTTTTAAATCTGATGCACAGCATGTGTTAGTGTACACATTACCCATAGGTAAAGCCAAATTTACTCGCATAGAAGGTTAGTAGACACCAGGGACAATAGACTCTGGTAATTGCTTACATGTCACTGGATTTGATAGCTAATAACAGAGTACAGTAGTGGTTATATATGGTATGTGTTGTGTGGTTTTCCAGGTAAAATTGACGCACTGTGCGATTTTCTGTGTATGATGCTATTTATAATGGTGGTTCATGTTGTTAAAAACACAGGCACAAACCTGTGCAGAAAACTGACATATTTTACAGCTTGGTGTAATATAATTGATAGGAGTCCGTTCTTCTGGCTTTTCTACATGTGATTAGCTACATTATATAATATGTTCTACTTCACATTTTGATTTCTTTATCAAACGGCAGAACAGGTGAAACTGGCTGATGGCTGGAACATACAAAAATGGCCGACTTGGCCACAACATGTACCGTATAGGATACAGTAACCATGGTATTCATAGGCAGTATTCACATACATGTATATGTAAAACATATAATTTTATTCTATCACAGTTATGAAGCAATATGAACAATGATCAGGTATAGAACGGGTCCTTAAAGTTTGTTTCACGAAACCTGCCCAAATATTACGGCTATATAGACCATGCAAAAACATATTTTATGCTCCCCGAAAAAAAGATTTCGGGGAGCACATAGTTATCGCTTTGTCCGCTTCATATACACATTGATCACCATCCATATTGTCATTGTATACCCTAACCATGCTGCCCGGGAGCCCAAGGTGAAGGTCAAATGACTTAGAACTTTGTTTGTTAAAGCTTACATTAAACCTTTTTCAAATTGCTATATCTCTGTGACCGCTTGCCATATCAACTTGAACCTTCATATACGCATTGATCACCATCCATATTTTCACTGTATACCCTATCCTTGCTGCCCAGTAGCCCAAGGTCAAAATACTTAGATTTTTTTTTAAAGCTTACGTTAACGTTTTTATACGACCGTTTTTAAAAAACGGTACGTATTATGTTTTACCGCTAGGTGGCGGGCGGGCGGCTGACAGAAAAAGTGCATAGTTTGTGTACACAACTCCACCGAAACCGTTCAGTCGATCGATCTCAAACTATACACACGTCTTCTACACATATTGAAGATGTGCGCCTTTGTGTTTTTATGCCGAAATTTTTTTCTTAACAAAAATATCACCTTTTTAACTTAGCCATTTTTTTTACATTTTTCTATACAATTCTATATACGGTACAGAGTTTGTGTACACAACTCCTCCGAAACCGTTTTTTCGATCGTTCTGAAACTATACACACGTCTTCTACACATATTGAAGATGTGCACCTTGGTGATTTTATGCCGAAAAAATATTTTTTAACAAAAATATCACCTTTTTAACTTAGCCATGTTTTCTACATTATTGTATCCAATTCCCTATCATTTCTACTTTACACTCTACTTTTCTATCTCTGCCTAAATTAGTATACATGTTAAGCACAACGAGATGAAGAAATATTGCTATAGACTTTCAAATTCTCATTAATGCCTTGGTGACAGCTTTAGATTTCTGCATCTTCGCTGTCTGGCCCATATTCGACGGGCGTATTTTGTGACTTGCGGCACTCTTGTTCAAATTGCTATATCTCTGTGACTTTAACTCAACTTGAAACTTCATATACACATTGATTACCATTTATATACCCAACCCATCCTGCCCAGGAGCCCAAGGTCAAATGACTTATAATTTTTGTTTAAAGCTTATGTTAAAGGTACATGCCCACTCAGTAGGCACAACATGTTCTTTATAGGAATTAAATAAGTGTATAATTGTGTCACTATTCCAACAGTTCTAAAAATTATGAGTGCCTGCTGTACAGGTATAATCATTCAGTAATATTTATTTTACTGATCATGCCGATAGTGACTCGCGGTGGTATCGAAAATACAGAGAATAAATATAAATGTCCGTTAACATTTTAAGGAAACACGGTTATCGCCCCTGCTATCAATGTGGAAATTTACGTCGGATATAAAATGTATAAAAATGCCAATCAATACGTGGGGTAATGGTGAATGAATGTTTATTTTGCCAGAAAATGTCTCAGATGACGTCTCTGCTATAAAGAACGTTTTGTGCCTACTGAGTGGGCATGTTTTTCAAATTGCTATATCTATGTGACCACTTGCAATATCAACTTGAAACATCATATACACATTGATCACCATGTATTGTGATTAATAAGCATACTACACCAATACTCAGGGTCAAGGACTTTGAATTTCAATCCAGGCGTCAACGGGGAGCATTTGTTTTTGTTCGATAATGTTAAATTTTATCAAAATTTAAGAATGAGCCTTCTTTTTATTTTGTGAATTTTGTGTCCAATATTGATTTTATTACGAAAACACAAATTTCAGCATGTTAAAGGCATTGACCTGCAAATAATAATATAACGGAAATGTGTTTTTGCACCTACTACAACACAATTCTGGCGAGAGTTCAAACTTTAAATCGCCATAGAAATCTTCACAGAGTGAGTGAAGATGTCTATTATGATGTTGTGGGTGGTTCGTCGGGCGAACATGAAGGCGTAAATTAACGGTAATTAATTTGTGTCGTCACACATTGCTTGTCCGACGACCTACTTGTGTACACTTTTCATCCAGTCCGCTTCCTCGCTGTTTTCACATCTCTACGGGTTGGTTTTTTTTTCACCAATCCGTACACCAAATTTGACCAATAATAAATCTTACATGGGTGATGTTGTAATATTTATTAAACTAGTACTGATTTCATAAGAAACTCGGCTTAGCCGAGTTTCTTATGAAATCGGTACTAGTTTAATTAATTAGTTTAGACACTTTCTTCTGCTCTAATTAACCGACGTGGACTTGTCCATACTTATTTGCCTACTATTCCATTATAAGTGGGTGGTGGTCGGGCAAATGAGACGGCGCAAATTAACGGTAGGGGTTCCTCCTTATAGGAACCACGATTTGCCTGGTTTGGACCTCGGGTACGTTTTTATCTTGGGCTCTTTTGTTAACTGGGAGTTGAATTGGGTTATTGCCCATTATAAAAGTAGTAAGATTATTACTGATCCTACTGATTTTGGGAGGCGGCCAAGGGATTCTGGTGTGGTGAGGACCTGGCATCAGATCAGGAGTATTTTGATTTCAGGGCTGAATATATATATTTTTATTGTAAATATTCAGGTCTGATTTTTGCATTTTCCCCCCATTTGTACATGTACTTGAACATTAGTACTAAACCCAATGCCCGGCCTTCACTGACCCTTAGCTGTTGATAGGCCGTTAAACCCCAAGAAAGAAACAAACAAACTAGTGGCATTTAACAGGGTGAAAAGTGTTTAATTTTAAAAAATAATGGACCGATTTTCAAAATTTAACTTTTGTTTACTTAGTTAGATCATTTCCAAGCTATATACATGTAGCCCAGTTTCAGAGTCAATTTCTAAAATTGTAATTCCCATAGACAAATCGTTTTTTATTTTGTAATATAATCAACATTTGACCAAATTTCACGAAATAAAAAGAAGGCTCATTCTTAAATTGTGATAAAATTTACGGTAATATTATCGAATTTTAAAAAAAAAATTGCATTGTTAATGCATGTATGTAGTAAAGATATGGGCCACTTATTCCGTCAAAACTATTATTTTATGTGGCTAAATTTAAAGGTGTATGATCACGTGGTACTAACAACAACAATAAGTACTGAAACTTCCGGAATCCATCCGATTCAAAGTACGTATTCTTTCATATTGTCCTTATTACGTACATGTAGCTGATTTTGATGAAATATGGCGCACCAAACGCGTCCCGTTAAGCTGCATTTGGTGTCTGTGTACTTTGGCCCACACTTTTGTCGTTTTCGTGAAGAATCGATTTCCGTGTCAGTAGACACGGAAATCGATTCGTCACAAAAACGACATAAGTCTGTGCTGAACTCCCTGGACGACCAAATGCAGCTCATGAGGACGCGTTTGCTGCGCCATATTTCATCAAAATCCGTTTCATAATAAGGAAATTATCAAATAATACTTACTTTGGAGTGCTCAAGATTTCGACACTTTCAGCCACTGTTGTTGTTGTTATAACCATGTGACGTTGAATTTTACATGTAAGTGAGAACGTCCGGGTACACTTGGGTCTGGATTTTTTCCCCGAGTTTACAAACTTTCATGACGGTTTGATTTGGTCTGGCTCACGTTTGCCAAGAAAAACAAATTGTTGTTTACTTATGTGCGTTTCTCCCGTTTTTTCTTCACTGCACATGCATAGCGTTTTCATCGCACAGGGATGCGGAGGTAAGCATGGGCATTACCATCATTTTTGAAAGGTACCTATAACGTCACGGCATTTATTGGACCAGGTAAGACAATTATATAAAGTGAGTGGTCAGGGGAGGTTTGATGGGTTCGTATGAAACCCTTTCTTTTTAAGCCAGCAGTATTTTTTTTTATCCCGTCAACACATTGCGTATGTGCCTTGAAACACGGTGCCGTGAATCTTTTTGATATCCAGTCAATACGACCTAATCACTGCGTATGAATATGTGCGGTTGTTATACTAGCCGATTCTCCGATTTCGAGTATGCGGCTGGGGTTATTTTCTTTTGCATTTTAAAGCTATTTGTAGGTGTTAACTGGATAAATAGAATAGTAGGTTAGTGCTGTAAATGGGAAAAAAATATCTGGCGTGGCACGGACACGGGATGGGCTCGGCTCATCCAGTTTCCTAAGCCTTGCCAGATATTTTTTTCCCATCACGGCACTAACCTACTATTCTCTAAATATACATAAGGTCCACGATAGCCATTTCCCGTGCAATTAAGGAATAAAACCGTGGGCTGTTGCATTTACTATTATGAAAAACGTTACAGTTGGTCTGTTTAAAGTGCGTGGAGTCTGAAGGATTTGTCGGTTTAGCTTAATAATTGTGGCGATGATGCCCCGGAAGTAGTTGTAAGAATGTCACACCTGATTTTTCAAGTTCGGTAACCTATTTATAAGACTGGTCTAATTAAGGAATAAAACCATGGGCAGTTGCGTTTACTGTATTATGAACAACAGTTGGTCTGTTTAAAGTTTGCGACTCCTCGCAAACTTTAAACAGGCCAACTGTTGTTCATAATACAGTAAACGCAACTGCCCATGGTTTTATTACTTATATTTACATTGCATTTTCGGATAGTTGTAAATAACCATATACGGCATAAAAGTTAGGAATCTTATTGTTTTACGTCATTTTGTCGCAATTCATGGAACAGCGACGTTGCCGGTCAATAACTTGACGTTATTAACAACGACGATGAACATCATTGTAATCTAATGACGTCAAACAAACTTTAAACGAATCAACGTCGCGCGACAACACGTGGGGCTAATGTAATGTACTGGGATATGTACGCAATACGTTGAATGGGCGTTTCCATTATGAATTCAAGGACAGTGTAATGTAAATATTGTATATTATTCAAATGCCCTACTAATAAATTACAGTCAAGCGATTTTAGGGATACGGGAGCAACCCCTCGACCACTTACAAATTTCGGTTGCGTCACAGCCCCGGCAAGTTTTTCATTTCTAACCCCTGCACCCCTTGCAGATTTCGGTTGCGTCACAGCCCCGGCAAGTTTTTCATTTCTAACCCCTGCACCCCTTACAGATTTCGGTTGCTTCACAGCCCCGGTAAGTTTTTCATTTCTAACACCTGCACCCCTTACAGATCTCGGTTGCTTCACAGCCCCGGAATGTTTGTTTTTATTTTTGAAAGCAAACTAGTGAATTCAGGTGCTTTACACCTTCCATAAATTCATAATGAAAACGTCCATTCAACGTATTGCGTTAATGTCCCATTGTATTACATTAGCCGCACGTGACGTGGCACGATGTAGATGATTGGTTAATGTTTGTTTGACTTCATTAATTTCCACGATGTTGTCAACGGCACACTATTAATGTTGCCATCTGTATGTTTGTTATTACTTTTGTTTCATTTCTTAACCCTTACTACGCTGAATTACATTTTGTCGTCTGCTGGAAATATTTTATTTTCAATATTTCTGGACAACAACCTGTTTTGGCAACACGTGAGAATCGTCTCCCCTGGAGACGATTCTCATGTGTTGTCAAAACAGATTTTTTGTTAAGAATTCAGGTAAATATTAAAAACAGCAGAAAACAGCAGACGACAATATTTGTCTCCTGCGTAGTGAGGGTAATTAACAAAACATATTTTTGCAACGCAAAGGAGAGGAGACGATTCGATTGCATTGTCAAAATACACACACACATGTTCATGTATATTGCAAACTAGAGAATGAAAATAGCAGACGACAAAATGCTAGAATTCAGAATAGTGGATGCTCTTTGCAAGACGTATTTTGATAGCACAGTGAGAATCGTCTCCACTGGAGACTGAAAAAAAAAACGGACACAAAAGCAGACGACAAATTCACAATTTCGGACACTCTTTAATTTTACCTGCAGACGACAACGAGTGCTTGATGCAACTGCAGATCGACGGATTATGTTACCCTGGCAACGCGGCCACGTTTTCTACCGGCTGCGTCAATAACGTCGGGTCATTCGAGTGCACGTGCATGGGTGGCTACCATTTCGAGGACATTGTCGGCTGTGTAGGTAAGGAAGATTGTATAATCACGTGGTTTCCGAAAGGCGTGATGTTATGTTTTAGATACATTTACAGTACATTTTCTTTAATATATTTCTAACGGAATGACATAATTTTAAACATGGTGTGAGATCATGTGGTTTCTGAAAGGAGTAACGTCAAGTTTTAGATGTGTATATAGTGTATATAGTGTATCTCCTGATGATATTATAGGAATGAATGGCCTTTTTGTGGAATTTATCGGGGTATAAACTTGGAAAAGTCGTGGGAATACGGGACGAAGGCTTTTCCAAGTTTATATCCTCGATAAATTACACAAAAAGGCCATTCATTCCTTATAATTCCAGCATTTGAAATAGATTCATCAAGCAAATGTGTTTATTTTGACAGACGGCAGCCATTTGTTTACATTGACAGCACTGACAGCGCACCTGTAGAAAGTAGTTCGGCGTGGGAGTTTACTGGGATATAAATTTTGGACAGAGACTTGCTACGGGCCAATCAAATGTTAGGGAATTGTGTAAATATTTTTGTGCTGGAATTATTGCGGTATATTTTCTTTAATTATATCTTTCTAACGGAATGACGGAGTGTTATGAAACATAGCCATGATAACCAGGGTGCAGAATCACGTAGTTTACGAACGACGTAATATTTTAGATACGTTTACAGTTCAATTTAAATGTTGTATCAGTTGAAATTTTAATCGCGAAACACACAGTATTGTGAAGAAATACTTAAATGTTTAACTTCCCATTTATTTTAGCAACGTTCTGCTGTGTTTGATATGTTACATCACTGATGACGTCATGAAACGTCATAAAAGGGATGCACGTGTCTGAGTATTTGTGTACATGTACACCTGCGAAACAATAAGTGAAGGGGTCAGAGGGAGAAGGGGGCTAAGTCCGTAAGGGACTTAGGTAGTGGTCAGAGGGAGGGACTTAGGAAGGGGTCAGAGGGAGAAGGGACTAAGTCCGTAAGGGACTTAGGAAGGGGTCAGAGGGAGGGACTTAGGAAGGGGTCAGAGGTAGGAACTTAGGAAGGGGACAGAGGGAGAAGGGGGCTAAGTCTGTAAGTGACTTAGGAAGGGTTAGAGGAAGGGACTTAGGAACGGGTCAGAGGGAGGGACGGAGGAAGGGGTCAGAGGGAGAAGGGGGCTAAGTCCGTAAGGGACTTATGAAGATGTCAGAGGGAGGGACTTAGTAAGGGGTCAGAGGGAGGGACTTAGGAAGGGGTCAGAGGGGAAGAAGGGGGTCGGAGAAGGGGCAGGAAGGGATTAGGAAGGGGTCGAGGGAGGGGGGAAGGGGGCTAAGTCCGTAAGGGACTTATGAAGGACTGTCAGAGGGAGGGACGGAGTAAGGGGTCAGAGGGAGGGAGGCTTAATGGAAGGGGTCAGAGGGAGAAGCGGGAAGTCCGTAAGGGACTTAGGAGGGGTCAGAGGATGGGACTTTAGGAAGGGGTACAGAGGGAGGGACTTAGGAGGAGGTCAGAGGGAGAAGGGGGCTAAGTCCGGAAGGGACTTAGCCCCCTTTTCCCTCTGACCCCTACAATTATTGTTGCAAGGTATTTTCTGCCATCTGTGAAAACTAGGTCCAAATGTCATAGGTCCATTTTTGTCTCGCCCGTCGTCGTCGTCGGCGGCGGCGTCATCATTCAATGTTAAGTTTTCGTGTTACGGTCGTAATGACCGTTCAACACCTTATCAGCTACAGTCATCAAACTTTATACCTACCTTTACTATGATATGTAGATGAATATAGGACTATTCTCGGGGCCCCAGGGTCAAGGTCAAGGCGGAACAAGGCGAGACATTTGATTCCGCTGAATTCTTGTTTCTTATCAGATACGGATGAATGCACCGGGGACCCGTGCGGTACTAATGAAGCATGTGTGAACACGGATGGTGGTTACACTTGTCAGTGTGCCAGTGGATATGAGGGCTCGCCCTGTACAGGTAGTTTTTTTTTAGCACACCCTATATGAGACAGGCCATATGATTTGATTTTGTACCATCGGACATCTGCGTAATTTCATGAAATACGTTTACAACATTTAAAATGTTTTCCGTAAATGGCTTCAATAGATGACACAATTTTCAGAGTACATGCGGAATATAATTTTGTCAACTTTGGACTTTATTTATGAAAAATATTGTACATTTTGTGAACGTATTTCAATAAATTACGCAGATGTTCGAGTGTACAAAATCACATGGCGTGTCTCATATTGCTAGACTGGATATTAAAAGATACTATAGAATGGTATTTTATTTGTCAGGTAACGTTTTCGCTTCAGAATAAGCAACTATGACGTGATTTTCGTATAACTTATGTTATTAGTCAGTACGTATTCGAACAATACAAAGGTCGTTATGGTGACCCGGGGTCAAAAATGGGCGTGGCCCGTGGGGTCAAATTTTATTTTTGACCAAATA
Source organism: Conchocele bisecta (assembly GCA_029237695.1). Classification (NCBI taxonomy): domain Eukaryota; kingdom Metazoa; phylum Mollusca; class Bivalvia; order Lucinida; family Thyasiridae; genus Conchocele; species Conchocele bisecta. The sequence goes on along the minus strand of CM055275.1, from coordinate 53,747,744 downwards.
TGCTCATGTCATATATCAAATTGAAGGTATCGATGAGGCGATTGCTCTGGTGCAATATTTGTTGGAATCGGATGATTATGTCATCCATGATGGCCTCCAAAAGGTCCATTTATTCAAGATTTTGAACGTCTTTTTCTCAGGAACCACATGGCCGATGCTGGCCAAACTTCATAGTAAGTTAAGATCCTTGGGTGAAGCATTTTCAGATTTCGTAAAATGAGAGTCATCGCTTAATCCAAGATGACCGCCATCTAAAAATAGCACAATTTTTTTTAAACACATATGAACTCAATGTCACATTCTCCTCTGGTGTTCATGGAGTCAGGTGAGCGAATTAGGGCCATCATGGCCCTTTTGTTAACATTTCTTCTTCGTGCATTTTGTACACTTTCTAACTACATTTATGAACATGTCTTCTATGACTATTTTGAACACTTTCATTGCGTGCATTTTGCCTCTAAGTGTATTTTGAAGATATAGGTGTACATGTATTTACTACCTTATTAGCGTATATGTGGCATGGACTGGAGAGGAGAAAAAGGGCTTATGGGATTTGTGACCAGTGTAGCTCCAGATAAATAAGCACTCGACGTAGTCTGATAACAATCTATATGGCTTGTTAGAAGCATGACGTATGCTTTATTGAATGAAAGGCGAACAGTGCAGACCCTGATCCGCACAGTCTGCTCTGGGTCTACATTGGTCACAAAACCAATAAGCCCCATTTCTCCAGTCACAGCCACATATGTGTTTGTGCGAAAATGCATCTCTGTATATTTGTGTATTACAGATATTGATGAATGTGTCGTGGCTCCCCCTTGTGCGGAGAACGCCCTGTGTGATAATAACGAGGGAGGTTACTCATGTTCCTGCGATCCTGGCTATGAACATGATGAAGGGCCTCCACCAACATGTACAGGTACGGCATTTATTTTCTGTTAAAGTTGGGGTCCCACAGGGCTCCAGATAAGGAATTAGTAATTGAGTATTGCTCCTCCATCATTTCTGAAGCAATAAGGTATTTCAAAATGTTAATTGGGTGAAATTAAATCACACTACTGTTTATACATCAACAGACAGCAATTATTGAATAGTTTGTTTCGAAATGAAAACATATCTTAGTATTTCATTAGAATTGTCTCCTTGGAGACAATTCTAATGAAATACCAAGATGTGTTTTCATGGAAAATAAGAAAAATATGCTATATTGGTTTTCATTGCTTTTTGATACTCACTTCTTCTGATTTCAATTGGGTTTTTGGCAATTTTAATTGGGTATTTACTCAAATACGCAGCTTATCTTGAGCTCTGTCCCATCTGCCAGGCACAAACTGTTCTTTATGGGAAATAAATAAGCGTATAATTGCGTAACTATTCCGCCGCACGGTTGTATCAGGCTATTTTGATATGCAAATTAGGCAGGAGATTTTTTAAATGATTTATGTCAATAAACATGATTAAATTCGCTACCTGAGTAAATATTTTTTCTGTTTTAATTTTTATTTTCAAACACATTTATACACATGCTAGTGCGTAAAAAAATAAAATACATTAATATATACAGTGAAACCTCTCTAAACCGGACACCCTGAGAGGTATTCAGGGCGTCCGGCTTAGAGAGGTTTCACTGTCAATCAGACATTTGATCATTCTGAGCCATGATAGCTGCATGCTATGCGATTATGAAAATACATTATCACTTATTTAAAGATAAATGACCAAGAATCTCATAAAAATAAGATCACGTGTTTCCTTGGTGTCCGGTTTAGAGAGGTTTCACTGTAAATCAAGGAGCCGTTTCACTAAACTTCGTAAAACTAAAATGTTCCTAGGTGCAAAATTATGATAGTCTGTAAATTTCACATTTTAAACAATGTTTTCTTGTAAACACTTATTGGATTTATCTTTATTGAGCATAGGCTGCATGTGCAGCCTATGCTCAATAAATGTAAATCCATCAATTGAAATTTACAGACGATCTTAAATTTGCACGTACGAACATTTTAGTCGCACAAAATTTAGTGAAACGGGCCCCAGGCATTTTATCATGCTGAGTCATAGTTGTGTGCTATGCGATCATGAAGAGACATTATCACCTGAGATAAATGACCAAGAACCTCATCAAAAATAAGATCTCATGTGTTGTCTTGGTGTCCGGTTTAGAAGGGTTTCACTGAATTTGACCCGAGACATTTCATATCTAAAGAATGGACGAACATAACATGTCTCCCAGCATTACAACCTGGGATGTCGTTGTCCAGGTTTTTTTGTCTGATATTTAAGTGTAGGAATTGGCTCGAGGACCTTCCAAACCCGGGCATTTGAACCCAAAAAGTATCAGGCCAAGATGCTATTAATCGAGTTCAAGTGCTGCGTTTATCTGTTGTTATTTGGTTATTATCATATCATAATCCTTTCCAATTATTCATCGAGTTAAAATCGTTACTTGTTTCAGAAATAGACTAATGCAGTCAGACGGATCATACAAACACCCATTTAACCCTTTGAACACTATAGCACTGTTTAGCGGTGTTTACAAACAGTGTAGATCCAGATTATCCGACTCGTGACGAGCCGTCTCATCAGGATCTGCACATTTGCAAGTAAATTTCATATTTTTCAGAAAGAACAAAACCATTTTGTGACAATTGCATTGGTCTGAACATTGGAGCACGACATTCCTATATAGCGGGGTTTTGCAAACTGTAGATCCAGATGAGCCGGCCCGTGACGAGCCGGCTCATCAGGATCCGCACTTTTGGCAAGTACAGTCTACACTCGTTCGCTCAAAAGTCCGGTGGACAGAGGAAAATGCTTTGAGTTAATGAAAAGTTGAGTTAAGTGTATCAGTATTTGACTTAAGAGAGTTTGAGACTGTATAAATTAACATCCTAATATATTCAAGAAATTTAGGGGTGACATGGTTAATTGTTTCAGATGTTGACGAATGCAGTCAGGCGGACATGTGTGAATCCGACGAGGTCTGTGTTAATAATGATGGGTCGTACGTGTGCGAGTGTGCCAATGGATACATCGGCACCGCACCGGATTGCACGGGTATAATTGTACAATATCTGTTCCGCTTGAAACTGTCCATTATTTGTAATCACCCGTAACATGAGCCGCCTGCTCTCTTTCTCTTGTATTTTCACCGTGTATGTATGCATATCAGCATGGGCGGACTCGGGGGGGGGGGGGGGCGGACCCAGCGCGCGCCCCCTCTACAATTCGCCGAGTAAAGACATTTTACAAGGAACGTTTCTACGTTAGCGTTGTGAATTTATTGTTTATTGTTGTTTTTTTTGCTCCAATATGCGCCAGAACGCAGGAAATGCGATGTACATTTCAAAAAATGTTCAGGGGGTGAATGCCCCCGGACTCCCCTGGCGCTATCCCTAGCTCCGCTCGGTCTACGAACGAGCTATGCTCGTTCGATAATATAGACTAGTCAAGTATTGCAAAATAGTTACGCCCCCCCCCTAACCTGAAATCCTGGATTCGCGCCTGATCAATGAGGTTTTTATCCGTGGAATAACACAAGTTCTGTTGGACATATCTTATAAACATCAGTATACAACTTTTTATCCCATCAACACAGTGCGTATGTGCAGTGAAACACGGTGCCGTGAAACATTTTTGATATCCTGTCAATACGGCCTAATCACTGCGTACTAATATGTGCGGTGGCTGGGGTTATATTTTGCATTTTACAGCCATTTGTAGGTGTAGACGGGATAAGTAAAATAGTAGGTTAGTGCTGTGAATGGGAAAACAAATATCTGGCGCTGCACGGAAACGGGATATGCTCGGCAGTTCCTCGCCCATCCAGTTTCCTGAGCCTTGCCAGATATGTTTACCCATTCACGGCACTAACCTACTATTCTCTATATCAGCTACAGGACAAGCCACTGTTAGATCACTGCAGAAACAAAACACGAAGCTATCAAAGATGTGATAATCACTGTTAATTTGATGACAAACATGTATTTCAAACAGCGTCTGTTTTCCCCTATTCCATAGAAACCTATTTTCCTATTTTATGGATATAATATTTCAGGCTCTCCGACTGTGCAGTACTTTCAGTACTTTGATTCTGTAATATATCTACTGCAGACTTGGACGAATGTATAGCTGCAGAAACAACGTGCGGTGCAAATTATATCTGCACGAATAATATCGGCTCGTTCTCTTGCTAACAGATGTTTTATTTAGCCGTCCGTTAAGCTAGCACAGGTTTTATTTAACAGTAAGTTTAGCTAAGAGAGGTTTTACCGGTACATGATGTAGTTAACAGTTTGTTAAGCTACATGTAACCGAGGGTTTGAGCAACCGGCCCTGTTTGTTTTCAGATGTGGATGAATGTGCAGAGGATGCTGAAATCTGCGGTCTGAACAACGTGTGTACAAATGAACCTGGCACGTTCAGCTGCGCATGCGCCACCGGGTATATAGATATGGGAAGTGGACCACCACTTGAGTGTGAAGGTAAATTGCATTATTTGACAATTAAATGTACAATAACGAAGGATTGTACATGTACCTAGTTGTTTCCCTTCAAATTTATTTATAGAAATTCTGTCCAAATTAATATGTACAGTGAATCCTCTCTAAACCGGACACCCTGAAAGGTATCCCGTGTGTCCGGCTTAAAGAGGTTTCAATGTAAATCAGGCATTTTATCATTCTGAGCCATGATAGCTGTATGCTATGCAATCACGAACAGACAGTATCACCTGAGATACATTCCAAGAATCTCATAAAAAATAAGATCAAAATATTTACACAATTCCCTAACATTTGATTGGCTTGTAGCAAGTCTCTATCCAAAATGTGTATCCCAGTAAACTCCCACGACGAACTACTTTCCGTAACCGTGAGGCGCAGTTTTAAATAATTATTAAGAAAACGGGAAATAAACACATTTTCTTGATGAATTTATTTGAAATGCTGGAATTATAAGGAATTAATGGCCTTTTTGTGGAATTTATCGGGGATATAAACTTGGAAAAGTCGCGGGAATACTGGACGAGGCCTTCCGGCCTTCGTCCAGTATTCCCGAGACTTTTCCAAGTTTATACCTCGATAAATTCCACAAAAAAGGCCATTCATTCCTATAGTGAAACTCATCCTCCACTTCATTCATTCCTATAGTGTTTTCTTGGTGTCTGGATTAGAGGGATTTCACTGTATTTGGCCCGAAACATTTCATATTTAAAGAATGGACGAACATAATATATCTCCCTATATTACAACCTGGGATGTCGTCGTCCAGATTTTTTTGTCTTATATTTAAGGGTAGGAATTGGCTCGAGGACCTTCCAAACCCGGGCATTTGAGACCAAAAAGTGTCAGGTCAATGACCGTTGGTCCGTTTAACTTAGCTACTTCATTCTCCTATCACACGATGCCGGTGTGTCAGATTTTGAATAGGGCTGAGTGTGAGTACATGTGATATATGGAGACTCAACCGTAACAGTGTTATCCTATATGATGATGATATTTGAGGGTTGGTCAGGGCAAAACATATCAGGCAGGGAATGATCGATATTGGGGAATGCAACGTATGATATAATATGTTTTCGAGCCAGCTATTGTTGTTTTGCGGTTTATCGTTATATCCAAGATGCTATTAATCTAGTTCAGATGCGGCGTTTATCTGTTGTTATTTGGTTAGATGACAATTTATGGAGTGGCCAAGTCAGTCATCTCTTGTGTTCCAGCCATTAGCCAGTTTTAACTCTTGTGGCGTTTTACACTGAACGGAAATGCAAAGTACATGTAAATCATATGATATAAATGTAATGTAGCTAATCATTATGTAGAAAAGCCAGGACAATATACTCCTATCAATTATATAACACCGACGTATAATAACTATTTCAACACTAGAGTCCTCTATACATGTAGCGGTGTTTGAAAACAGTGTAGATCCAGATTATCCGGCTCATCAGCATCTGCACTTTTGCAAGTAATTTTCATATATTTTTGAAAGAAGAAAAAAAAAACACTTTTCGTTAAATGGACTGGTCTGAAAATCATTGTGTGACGATAGCATCGAAACAGTATCATATAATCCTTTCCAGTTATTCTTGGAGTCAAAATCGTTACTTGTTTCAGAAATAGACACATGCACTCAGATGGATATGTGTGGCCTAAATGAAAGATTTGTTAAATGCGTTGTATCCCAATGTTTCGATACAAACACCCATTTAACCCTTTGAGCACTACAGCCCTCTTTAGCGGTGTTTGCAAACAGTGTAGATCCAGATTATCCGTCTCATGACGAGCCGTCTCATCAGGATCTGCACTGTTGCAAGTATATTTCATATTTTTCAGAAAGAACAAACACATTTTGTGACAATCGCATTGGTCTGAACATTTGAGCACGACATTCCTATATAGTGGTGTTTGCAAACAGTGTAGATCCAGATGAGCCGGCTCGTGACGAGCCGGCTCATCACGATCTGCAGTTTTTGCAAGTGCAGTCCACATTCGTTCGCTCAAAAGTCCAGGGGACTGAGGATTTTGCTTTGAGTTAATGAAAATTTGAGATAACAAGAGTTACAGAGATGCCAACCATTACGATTTTGGGCGTAACTATTTCAGTAATTCCACTATGCTAATAATTGCAGCCGTCACATCTAGAATTACAATTTTTTTGCGTTGCCGAAAAACAAGCGGCTGGACATGATTGTAACCACACATTTCAAAATTTTGTTTTAGTAAATTTGTAAAAATAAAAGTGTCTGAATGTGAAATTACGATAAAAAAAGCAAATATAAATGAACCGTAGATGTTTCCTGACACAGTGAAAGATGTACTTGTTGCGAAAATTTAAAGGTAAAGGTTATTTTTAGCTGGACTATTCAAAGAATAGTTAGAGCTTATGTAGTCACGTCGGCGTCGGCGTCAGCGTCGGCGTCACCCTCATGCCTTGGTTAAGGTTTTTAGTCAAGCTTGTATATGGAATACTCCTGGTCCTACACCCACCATACTTGGACAACTTCATCTCCTAGGGATGTACATCAATAACCCTTGATCTATATTTGACCTTGACCTACATTTGACCTTCAATTACTTAGTTAATTCCCCTTGGTTAAGGTGTTTAGTCAACCTTGGTTAATGTTGTTAGTCAACCTTGGTTAAGGTTTTTAGTCAAGCTTGTACATGGAATACTATTGTGCATACAGACACCATACTTGGACAACCTTTTCTCATAGGGATGTACATCAATAACTCCTGATCTATATTTGACCTTGACCTACGTTTCCTCTTGAATTACTTACTTAATTCCCCTTGGTTAAGGTTTTTAGTCAAGCTTGTAGATGGAATACTTCTGGCTCTACGCCAACCATACTTGGACAACTTCATCTCCCTGACCTATGTTTGACCTTGACCTACATTAAATTTTAACCTATAATTACGTAGTTAATTCCCCTTGGTTTAAGGTTTTTGTCAACCTTGGGTAAGGTTTTTAGTCAAGCTTGTAGATGGAATACTATTCTGCATACAGACACCATACTTGGATAACTTTTTCTCATAGGGATATACATCAGTAACCCCTGACCTATATTTTACCTTCACCTACATTTAACCTTTAAGTACTTACTTATTTCCCCTTGGTTAAGGTTTGTACTCAAACTTGGTCACGGTTTATAGTCAAGCTTGTATATGGAATACTCCTGGGCCTGCAGCAACCATACTTGGACAACTTCATCTCCTAGTGTTGTACATCAATAATCCCTGACCTATATTTTATCTTGACCTACTTTTACCCTTTGATTACTTACTTATTTCCCCTTGGTTAAGGTTTTTAGTCAAGCATGTATATGCAATACTCCTGGGACTACAGCAAACATACTTGTAAAACTTCATCTGCTAGTGATGTACATCAACAACTCATGACCTATATTTGGTTTTTAGTCAACCTTGGTTAAGGTTTTTATGCAGGCCGCGGCCACCTTGTTTGTCAAGATATGTGTACATCGCAGCCCTCGTAGTCGAGCTATGCTGTTCTTCTACAGCTCCTGTTTGCAATGTATTGGGTTTTCGTGGGTTGCATTTCTTTCTTCCCGACAGAGTCCGGTAGTGGGCACAGAAAGGCAGTTTGCTATGGATACATAAAGTACAACAGCACACCCTAACGTTGTATGACTTTGAATTTGAGCTTACATCTTTTAGTGGTCTATAGGCTTTATATTCATAATTTAAATCACCGCATGCTCTTGAAATAAGAGTACAGTACTATAACCATGTGTCGGGATTACCCCCGCGTCAGGAATTTTCGTCAACCGCATTTGTCTCTAATCACGGAAACTTTCACGGTCAGTTTCCCGGACATTTTTTGTAGAAGACACCTATCTGTCGAATGGATAAACATATTCCAAATCGCCCTTGGTCATGTAAGGTTTTAATTGAAATTGCTTTTATACCTTCAAAATCATTGTATTTCAGCTATTCCCGCTTTTGTCCACTCATAAACATCATTATTGAAAAGGATTTACAATGCATGGTTCTGTCAGTCTGCGTCACTGGATTCTTTAGCCATTTTGAGCAGTCAATGTCATGTAAACACAGACTGGTACATGTAGCTGTCAAATTACCAGAATAGAGCTTCTCATTATACTGGGGGGTCTTATATGAAAAACAATAAACAAACTAACACAGAATTATATTTGAGTACACAGATGTAGATATAAACTCTGTGTTTTTGATAGAATTTATTGTTCTGTTAGAAATGCTCAGAATAATAGTCTACAGTTTGTAGATTTTTATTATCTTGTTGTTGGTATAAATCCTGCCTGTAGTGTGCACCATAATGAATATGGTAAACTAGGCATATACCACAAATGAAAATTAAATGTGATCTGAAAGCATCTTGCATCATGATTATTAGCCTTGTGATTATATTATTGTCATTTATGACTGGCAAAGGAAATGGTGGAAAATTGTTTACTGTACACTCCTCTGATAATTTAGATAACCATTTTTTACTCTGATGCGATGGTGCGCCACACTACAGGATGAGAATAACCCAACAACAAAAATCCAGAGTCTACGGTCACAGTCTATTTTCTACAAGCGCCTGGATGATACGTTAATCAAATGGACGACATGGAAACAAGCAGGACGTTTAGATACAAATCTGGTTTCCCAGCACTTTTACGATAAGTTTATTGTTTTAACAAGTTTTGAATAATTGTTTTTGTATGCTTATAGCTCTAATAACTGGCTTATTATCCAGAACCTAGGTATATCCACTGTATGTATTTAAGTAATTTATTTATTGAATTTAAAGTTTTCTTGTTTGGAAGTGAGGGTGGATGCGAGGGATATGCTTCGGAACTCCCGCATTGTTAGGTAGTGTGTCGATGCCGGCCACGCGCACTCATTACTCTTTGGCTTTGTCCAATGTTGGCATCTCTGGAGTTATTATGTCGGAAAACATGTACTTGGGACCAATTATTAGACTTTCAGTTACGTGTATCAGTAGTTTGACGTAAGAGAGTTTGAGATAACGAGTGAAAACTGTAATTAACATCATAATATATTCAAGAAATTTAGGGGTGACATTGTTAATTGTTTCAGACGTTGACGAATGCAGTCAGGCGGACATTTGTGAATCTGACGAGGTCTGTGTTAATAATGATGGGTCGTACATGTGCGAGTGTGCTAATGGATACGTCGGTACCTCACCGGATTGCACGGGTATAATTGTACAATATCTGTTCCGCTTGAAATTGTCCATTGTTTGCATTCACCCGATACATGAGTCGCCTGCTCTCTTTCTCTTGTATTTCACCGTGTATGTATGCATATCAGTGAGGTTTGTATCCATGGAATAACACAAGTTCTGTTGGACATATCTTACAAACATCAGTATACAACTTTTTATTCCGTCAACACATTGCGTATGTGCCATGAAACACGGTGCCGTGAAGCATTTTTGATATCCTATCAATACGACCTAATCACTGCGTAATAATATGTCCGGTGGCTGGGGTTATATTTTTGCATTTTACATGCATTTATAGGTGTTGACGGGTTAAGTATAATAGTAAGTTAGTGCTGTGAATGGTACAAAATATCTGGCGAGGCACGGAAACGGGATGTGCTCGGCAGAGCTTCGCCCATCCCGTTTCCTGAGCCTTGCCATATATTTGTACCCATTCACGGCACTATATAACTGCAGAAACAAAACACGAAGCTATCAAAGATGGGATAATCACCGTTAATTTGATGACAACAATGTTAGACTTCACCAACATTCAGAGATAAAATGCTGTTTTTATTTCAAACACCGTCTGTTTTCCCCTATTCCATAGAAACATATTTTCCTATGTTATGGATATAATATTTCAGGCTCTCAGACTGTGGCAGTACTTACAGTACTTTGATGATATAATATATATATTGCAGATGAATGTATAGCTGCAGAAACAACGTGCGGTGCAAATTCTATCTGCACGAATAATAACGACTCGTTCTCTTGCTAACAGATGTTTTATTTAGCTGTCCGTTAAGCTAACACAGGTTTTATTTAACAATAAGTTTAGCTAACAGAGGTTTTACCGGTAGTTAACAGTCTGTATAGCTAACAGAGTGTTTGAGCAACCGGCCCTGTTTGTTTTCAGATGTTGATGAATGTGCAGAGGATGCTGAAATCTGCGGTCTTAACAACGTGTGTACAAATGAACCTGGCACGTACAGCTGCGCATGCGCCACCGGGTATATAGATATGGGAAGTGGACCACAACTTGAGTGTGAAGGTAAATTTCATTCTTTGACAATTAAATCTACAATAATGAAGGATCGTATACTTTGTTCCACGTTTTGTTGCCGACGAACTGTTGGCTATTAAACACAGTAAATCTGAAATTATTTAAAGTACTTTTTCATCAATAACAAAAACATGGGGGCTAACAATAGATTTTTTAAAAATATTTTTTTATTTGAGGACCGATTTTCAAAATCTAACTCTTGTTCTCTTAGTTACATAATTTTCAAGCTTTCTCGCCAGGTTTCGGACTCAGTTTCCAAATGTTTTCGTTTTTTGATCCTTTAGCTTTTGGAAATTGACTCCCCATGGAAAAAATTTTGGGGAGAGTGACTTTTGTTGTCGATGAAAAAGTACTTACTTTTCAATATTGTCTAGATGTAATGTGTTTAATGGCCAAATGTTCGTCGGCAGCTAAACGTGGAACAGACAGTAGTTGTTTCCCTTCAAATTATTAGAGGGGTTTCACTGTATTTGGCCCAAAACATTTCATATTTAAAGAATGGACAAACATAATATGTCTCCTATATCAAAACCTGGGATGTCGTCGTGCAGGTTTTTGTTTATCTTATATTTAAGGGTAGGAATTGGCTCGAGGACCTTCCAAACCCGGACATTTGAGCCCAAAATGTGTCAGGTCAATGACCGTTGGCCCGTTTGTTTCCGAATTTACTAATATCTGCAATACAGTCGAAATATGTGCATTAAATGAAGGAGGCATGAGGCGGTTCATTTAACCTAGCCAGTTCATTCTCCTATCGCATATCGCACTATGGCGGTATCTCTTTTTCTTTCGTCTTCAGAATATGTTTCACATATTCTGAAGACGAAAGAAAAAGAGAAGATCACGGAGACCCACAGGGGATGTAGAATTATTTTTTTATTAATTTGTTTCCACGAAATATCTATTCATTCCCTCAATTTAAACAATTCGTTCCCACGAATTAACAATTCGTTCCCATAAATTAACAATTCGTTCAAACAATTTGTTCCCACAAATTAACAATTCGAATTGTTAATTCCAGGGAACAAATTTTTAAATTGAGGGAATGAATTGTCATTTCGTGGAAACGAATTGTTAATTCAAGGGAACGAATTGTTATATCGTGGGAATGAATTGTTAATTCGAGGGAACAAATTGTATTTCGTGGGAACGAATTAATAAAAATAATCCATGTCCCCTGCGGGGCTCCGTAGAAGGTGCTACACGGCGGTATAGTATTTGCCCATATATTAGTCAGTGGCGTGTGTGTGCCTGTATCACGCTGACAATTGTTGTATTAAATATCCAATTTCATTTGTGGCTGTGACTGGCGAAATAGGTATTATGGGATTTGTGACCGGTGCAGCTCCTGATCAAATAGCACACTCATGGAGCCTGATAACGATCTATGTTGCTTGTTAGAAGCACAATGGGTGTTTGATTGATGGAATGGCAAACCGTCCACATCCTGATCAGACTGCGGGTGCACAGGCTGATCTGGATCTTCACTGGTTGCAAAACCCATACTACCCATTTATCGAGGCACAGCCACATGTATGGACTAGTCCGTTAATCAGATACATGCGTATGTGTTATTTTTAAAGAATCTAGAAGTATGAAACATTGCTGTAGCAGATTTCACCAACATTGCAAAGTATACTTTGAGGGAGTAACCATTTATTATTCCTGAAATGCATTGTTTCTTATATAACTAACAACTGCATATATTTGATGATAATTATTATACTGAATGTATTACATTATCACAGCCAAAATGGCTGTGATAATGTAATAAATTCAGTATAATAAAAATTAATAAATTTATCATAAAAATTATAATTTCTCCCTTAAAGTATACTTTGCTAGAAAAGTATGCTTTGCGATGTTGGTGAAATAGGCTACATATGATGATGAGATTTGTTTTTTTTTTTTTTTTTTTTTTTTTTTTTATGCTTATATTTAACGGCGGCACTGGCTCTAGGACCTTGCATGCCGTCTCCCAAGAATGGGAGAATGAACGGAGGTAGAGACTTTTTGAGAGAAGCCGGTAATTCGTATTTACAGAGCAACTACGAATTATCGGTACCCATTTACAGCTGGGTGAACTGGAGCAGTGTGGATAAAGTGTCTTGCTCAAGGACACAACGCACGCCGCTAGTCAGGCTCGAACCCACGACCCTTGGATCAGTAGTCCGACACACTTTCTTAACTTGTTAAAGCCGGCTCATTTATATCTTCATTGTGTTCACTGTTGGCTGGATGGTTTATGTTTGAACATGTTTAAAGGTTAAAGGCTAAAGGTACATGCCCACTCAGTATACACAAACTGTTCCTTTATATCAGAGACATTATCTGACACATTGCCTGCCAAATACATATGCATTCACCATTATCCCACGCATTGATTGGCATTATTATACATTTTATATCAGACGTAAATTTCCAAAAATAATATCAGGGGAGATAACCGTTTTTCCTTAAAATGTTAACGGATATTACTATTTATCCTCTGTATTTATTTTATGTGCAATGATCATAATTGTATCCCCGGACTCCGTCGGGGGATACTATGGATTTGACAGCGCGCCGCGTCCGCGTCCGCGTCTGCGTCAGCGTCCGCGTCCGCCGCAGACACTTCTTGTCCGGAGCATAGCTCGAACACCCTTTGGAATATTTTCATGAAACTTCACACATGCATAGACCGCGACCCAAAGGTGTGTCGCGCACAAGAATGACAACTCTTGCATAGCTAATTTTTGAGTTATCTCCCTTTTTTGTTTCTCGTACTGATTTCGTGTCCGGAACATAACTCCACCACCCTTTGGAATATTTTCATGAAACTTTACACATGCATAGACCACGACCCGAAGGTGTGTCGCGCACAAGAATGACAACTCTTGCATAGCTAATTTTTGAGTTATCTCCCTTTTTTGTTTTGCGCACTGATTGACCATAACTCGACCACCCTTTGGAATATTTTTATGAAACTTAACACATTCAATTAGACCACGAACCGAAGGTGTGTCCTGCACAAGAATGACAACTCTTGCATAGCTAATTTTTGAGTTATCTCCCTTTTTTGTTTTCGCTGACTGATTTCCTGTCCGGAGCATAACTCGACCACCCTTTGGAATATTTTCATGAAACTTCACACATGCATAGACCACGACCCGGTGGTGTGTCGCGCACAAGAATGACCACTCTTGCGTAGCTAATTTTTGAGTTATCTCCCTTTTTTGTTTTGCGCACTCTACAAACTGGACAATAATGCATGAAGACCTGTTTTCTCGTCTGCTCTGTACACCTTTTCTCGTGTGCTCTGTACACCTTACCTGGAGAGAGAACAATAGAAACTGGGAGAACCATGTGCTAGCATGGGCTAGCATGTGCAGATGTCCAGTGCTTGACCACTGCTGACCAGGTAATTCATACAGGTAAATCACTACATTGGGTACTGTGTTGAAAATATTGTGGCATTATGTGGACCTGTGCAGATTTTTGTAGATAAATATAGGACTATTAAAAAAAATCTGGTCTCCAATAGCAAGCATTATTATTTTTAAACTTTCTTTTTAAAAATAGCAAGCATTATTATTTTTAAACTTTCTTTTTAATTTTTTTTTTTTTTTTTTTTTTTTTTTTTCATTTTTTTTTTTTTTTTTTTTTTCTTTTTTTTTTCATTTTTTTTTCTTTTTTCATTTTTTTTTTTTTTTTCATTTTTTTTTTTCAAATTATTTTTCAATTTTTGTCTAGTAGCATAAGGTCGTAAGTGCTTTATACAGACTATTCACCTGTGCATGTGCTAGCATGTGCAACTGACCACTTACAGGTAATTTATACAGGTAAATGATTATATTACATTTCCTTAAACTGTGTTGAAAATATTGTGGCATTATGTGGACCTGTGCAGATATATATAGATAAATATAGGACTATTAAAAAAAAATTATGTGCTCCAGTAGCAAGCATTATTATTTTTAAACTTTTTTTTTCCATTTTTTTTTTTTCATTTTTTTTTTCAAATTATTTTTCAATTTTTGTCTAGTAGCATAAGGTGGTAAGTGTTATATACAGACTATTCACCTGTGCATGTGCTAGCATGTGCAACTGACCACTGACAACTTACAGGTAATTTATACAGGTAAATGATTATATTACATTTCCGTAAACTGTGTTGAAAATATTGTGGGAATATGTGGACCTGTGTATATTTGATATGTAGATAAATATAGGACTATTAAAAAACATTCTGGGCTCCAGTAGGGAGCATTATTCTTTATCTTTTTTTTAATTTAATTTTTTTTTGCATTTTTTTTTTTACATTCTTTTTCAATATTTTAACTGACCACTAACTTATTACAGGTAATTTATACAGGTACATTATTACATTTCCGTAAACTGTGTTGACAATATTGTGGCAGTATGTGGACCTGTGCAGATATATGTAGATAAATATAGGACTATTAACAAAAATTCTGGGCTCCAGTAGCGAGCATTATTTAAAAAAAAAAATATTGTATATTACATTTCCGTAAACTGTGTTGAAAATATTGTGGCATTATGTGGACCTGTGCAGATATATGTAGATAAATATAGGACTATTAAAAAAAAATTCTGGGCTCCAGTAGCAAGTATTATTATTTTTTATTTTTCAACTTTTTTTTTCAAATTTTTTTTAATTTTTTTTTTTACATTCTTTTTAAATTTTTTAACTGACCACTAACTTATTACAGGTAATTTATACAGCTAAATTATTACATTTACCTAAACTGTGTTGACAATATTGTGGCAGTATGTGGACCTGTGCAGATATGTAGATAAATATAGGACTATTAAAAAAAATTCTCGGCTCCAGTAGCGAGCATTATTTTTTTTATTTACATTCTATATTACATTTCCGTCAACTGTGTTGAAAATATTGTGGCATTATGTGCACCTGTGCAGATATATGTACATAAATATAGGACTATTAACAAATAATTCTGCGCTCCAGTAGCTTCACACATGCATAGACCCTAAAGGTGTGTCACGCAAGAATGACAACTCTTGCATCACTAATTGTTTAGTTATCTCCCTTTGTCCGTCACCGATTTTGTCTCCGGAGCATAACTCGATCACCCTTTTTTCAAAATACTTGTGTATCTGGGGAGGGGGATACACATGCGCTTGTCGACAAGCGTCCATTTCTAGTTTATAATCTGTTGAAAATATTATTTTTCAGGTGACGCATTTAGTTAGTATAAATAATAAAAAATATCATGCCTCATTTGCATATGAAAATAGCCCGATACCACCGCGAGTCAATCAGTAAAATAAGTACTAAATGATTATATCTGTATAGCGGGCACTCGCAATTTTTAGAACTGGTGGGATAGTGACACAATTATACACTTATTTTATTCATATAAAGAACATGTTGTGCCTTCTGAGTGGGCATGTACCTTTAAAGTATTTATTGTTATTGACCCATTGGACACTCGCTCATCATAGGAATTCAACATAAATCTGATGGGATTTTTATGAACCTTTTTATGAACATCGCCTCGTTGATGTATACTATCATGACTATACGGCTCATGGAGTGGCCAACTCGGTCAACTTCGTGTGTTCCAGCCATCAACCGGTTTTACCTCTTGTGACGTTTGACACTGAACGTAAATGCAAAGTAAATGTAATGTAGCTAATCATATGTAGAAAAGCCAGGACAACATACTCATATCCATTATATTACACCAACTTGAAGGTGTAGTCAATATTTCAACACTCTATAGCGGTGTTTGCAAACAGTGTAGATCCAGATAAGCCGGCTCGTCTCATCATGATCTGCACTGTTTGCAAGTACAGTCTACACACGTTTGCTCAAAGTCAAGGGGACTGAGGAAAATGCTTTGAATTAATCAAAATTTGAGCTAACAAGAAAACATGTACTTGGGAACAATAATTTGACTTTGAGTTACATGTATTATTAGTTTCACTTAAGAGAGTTTGAGGTAACGGGTGGAGACATTAAAGGTACATGCCCACTCAGTAGGCACACAATGTTCTTTATAGGAATTAAATAAGTGTATAATTGTGTCACTATTCCACCAGTTCTAAAACTTACAAGTGCCCGCTATACAGATATAATCATTTAGTAATATTTATTTTACTGATAGTGACGCGCGGTGGTATCAGGCTATTTTCATATGCAAATGACGCATGCTATATTTTAATTATTTATATTAATTAAATGCCTCACCTGAAAAAATAATATGTTCAACAGATTATAAAGTACGGTATGATCATTGCACATCAACAAATAAATAAAGATAATAAATAGTAATGTCCGTTAACATTTTAAGGAAACACGGTTATCGCCCCTGATATCATTATGGACATTTACGTCTGATATAAAATGTATAATAATGCCAATCAATACGTGGGGCAATGGAGAATGAGTGTTTATTCTGTCAGAAAATGTCGCAGGTGATGTCTCTGATATCAAGACCATTGTGTGCCTACTGAGTGGGCATGTACCTTTAACATATCATAATCCATTCGACAAATTTAGGCAGGGATTCCACTGGCGATCGCCACTTTCGCAATTGGCGATACAAATAAACAATTGGCGATACAAAATGACAATTTTCGAAAAAAAAATCAAAAAAAAATATTTATTTTTTATTTTTTTAGAAAATAGTAATTTTTTATCGCCAATTGTTTTATTTTTATTGAAGTGGCGATTTTTTTATTTTCCCCAGCGGAATCCCTGTTCAGGGGTGTCATGGTTAATTGTTTCAGATGTTGACGAATGCAGTCAGGCGGACAGTTGTGGAGCTGATGAGGTCTGTGTTAACAATGAAGGGTCCTACACGTGCGAATGTTCCAATGGATATGTCGGCACCGCACCGGATTGCACAGGCATGATTGTAACAGGGCTCCAGATAAGCTGCGTATTTGCTGAAATACCCAATTGAAATTAGAAGTAGCGAGTATCAAAAAGCAATACAAAATTTTTGGTACCTTTATCATGCTGCAGAAAACAATAAACATACCACAACTATACCATATTTTTCTTATTTTCCATGAAAACCGATCTTGGTATTTCATTAGAATTGTCCCCAATGAGACAATTATAATGAAATACCAAGGCATGTTTTCATTTCAAAGCAAACTAGTCAATACTTGCTGTCTGTTGATTTGTAAAAAGTAGTGTGATTTTATTGTACCCAATTTAAATTTTGAAATACCCAATTGCTTCAGAAATGATGCAGTGACAATATTACTAGTTCCTTATCTGGAGCCCTGTTGTACAATATCTGTTCCGCTTGAAATTGTTCATTGTTTGTATATACCCGATACATGAGCAGCATGCTATCTTTCTCTTGTATTTTCAATGTGTATGTATGCACATCAGTGAGGGTTTTTATCCATGGAATAACACAAGTTATGTTGGACATATCTTGCAAACATCAGTATACAAATTTATCAGCTACATGACAAGCCACTGTTAGATCGGCATGTACGAGGAGATAACCGAGTAGCGATCGTACATGGGGGCGTACGTGATCTAACTGTGTTATCACATCCTCGTGTCCATGCATTGCCCATGTACAGAAACCAAACACAAAGCTATCACAGATGTGATAATCACCGTTAATTTGTAGACAAAAATGTTACACATCATCAACATTCAGAGATAAAATGATGTTTGTATTTCAAACACTGTCTGTTTTCTCCATAGAAACCTATTTTTCTATTTTATGGATATAACATTTCAAGCTCTCAGACTGTGGCAGTACTTACAGTACTTTGATTATGTAATCTATCTACTGCAGACTTGGACGAATGTATAGCTGCAGAAACAACGTGCGGTGCAAATTCTATCTGCACGAATAATATCGGTTCGTTCTCCTGCGCATGCGCAGAAGGGTATACCGGAAGCGGAACGCCACCACTCGACTGCCAAGGTAGAGCCATTGCCTCTTTAAATCATACCCGATATTACTCCCATATTATATGTCTACAAGGTTGGACATTCGCCATCGTTTCAATCAACGGAAGTGGATTAATTTCTTTGGACCCGGCTCGCAAATTCAGTAATTGTAGCGCACGAGAAGGCCGGGACCCTGCTGGTCCCGGCCTTCTCGCGCGTTACAATTACTGAATTAGCAAGCCGTGCCTAAGGTACACTAGTACATGTACCACTTCCGTTGGGTGAAAACATGGCGAGTGTCCTACCTTGTAAATATTTAATTTCAGAGTAAACAATGGGTATGATGTAAAAAGCGTTTTGTCGTCCATACCACAAAGTGCCTATGAAAAAACGTCTACCATTCAAACTTTGACAAAAATTATGTTGTGAAAGGTACAAAACAGAACACATGTATAAGGTATTTGAAACATTGAATATAGGGCAACATCACATCGTAAACCCTATGACAATATTCAAGGGAATTAATTCTACTCATTCAGTAAATTGCTATATACTTTATACATATTTGAGACAACTTTTCTTTAATAATTTAAGAATATATATACTAAATACGAAGTATTTATAACAGTAATTACGGAATAAGCCTATAGTCTGTTCCATGAAAGCTGCCCAAATTTTACGGCTATATAGACAATTAAAAAACAATACAATTTTCGATAATATTAAATTAAAGGAAAATTTAAGAATGAGCTTTCTTTTTATTTCGTGAAATTCGGTCAAATATTGATTTTATTACGAAAAATTGATTTGTCTATGGGAATTTAACATGGGTGAAAAAGTGGTAAGGAAGTGTGGGAGGAGTCGAAAAACGAAAAATTTTGGAAATTGACTCCGAAACCTGACTAGATAGCTTGGATATGATCTAACTAAGAAAACAAAAGATAAATTTTAAAAATCGGTCCAGTATTTCTAAAATACTAAAGAAAATCCCCATGTTAAATCGCCATAGACATCTCCGTGAAGATGTCTATGGGGATTTAACATGGGGAAATTGTTTTCGCAATAAAATCAATATTTGACCAAATTTCACGAAATAAAAAGAAGGCTCATTCTTAAATTGTCCTTTAATTTAATATTATCGAAAGAAATCTTGTTTTTTAATTGTTTATATGGCCGTAAAATTTGGGCAGCTTTCGTGAAACAGACTATGGTGCATTAAGTTGCACTAAGTTGCACATGGGTCTACGACGTGATATTGCCGAATATAGATTTAGAAGGGGAAATAGCCACATAAAGGATACAAATCGTAGAACAATATATTATCAAGATCGGTAGATTAATTGGTCAATACGGACAATATTTACACAACCGCCTGCGTTAATCTGACACAGATTATCGACGTTCCTGAACATATTGGCAATGCCAACTCGCAAGCAAGCAGTTTCATTGTCTGAGCCTGAGCTGTAGCACAGCTCAGGCTCAGTCAGACAAGCTGTTTGATTTCAATCACACTGTTCAGCATTTGTATAGGCCCGTTTGAAAAAAACGGGACGTATTATGTAGTACGGGCGGGCGGGCACAACTTGTCCACGCAACAACTAGAATCTACTTGACGGATTGTAACCAAATTAGGCATACATGTTTATCACGGCAAGCCGAAGAAGCTTATTGACTTTCAAAAGTTTCCCATGACATATCTCCCCTTGCCGGCCATTTTTATTTTTCGCACTCTGTATCCTTGTCCACGCAATAACTCAAGTTCTACTTGACCGATCATAACCAAATTCGGTATACATGTTTATTACGGCAAGACGAAGAAGCCTATTGATTTTGATGAAATTTCCGATGACTTAGCTCCCCTTGGCGGCCATTTTTAATTTTCGGACTCCATATTATTGTCCACTCAATAAGTCGAGTTCTACTTGACGGATTGTAACCAATTTTGGTTTGCATGTTTATCACGTCAATATCAGTTATCTCCCCTTGTTGACTGGCCTTGCCTCGACGGGCGTATATTGTGCCCTTCGGCACACGTGTGAAATGTTGAAATTTGACGTATTGATTAGCGCTGGCTGTAGTGTATGGACGCATAACTCTGCAAAATCCCAGACGGGAGTTATTTTGTCTAAAGCATACTACATGTACCCCCCTGAGTATTTTACTTTTACAAATGGGTTATTGATTGTTTTAATTACTAAATAGGGAACAAATGATAAATATAACAAATTTAAACAATCACTTATTTGAGCCACTGTTTGCTTTTTGCAGCTCAACTAAGTGCATTTTCAACTTTATGACAGGATTTTCACTACTCAATTTGAAAATCAATGCGTATTTTCACATTGCTGTGCGTATTTTGTACTCCCACTTTTGATAATCAATGCGTATTCAGCTAAAATAATCGCGTGAAATACGTCAAAACACACCTTATCTGGAGCTCTGGAGTTATTTGCAGTTACCTATTTTGTCAATTGTTTTGATCGCAAAACCAGCCTGTCAAACACATTGTCTACACCAATTGTACAATCGATGCTTTTATAGAGCAATGATGGTACACAACTGTCTGCCTTAACCACCAATACCAAATTTAGCAGCGTTACCTGTGTAGTTAGTCTGAACATTCTGCAGACAAATTTGAATCTGATCAAGTTTAAACAACTTCGATTCCGTCCGATTCAAATTTCTCTACAGAATGTTCAGACTAGCTACACAAGTAATACTGCTAAATTTGGTATTGGCAGACCCGTAGTGTTAACGGCTGGAACATGGTCATCATTAAAAGTGAAGAACCCGCAGTCGTATTGGTGAAACATAAGATTTACCTGAGACGTCATGGGCACCGCCATTACTGCAGTGTAAATAATAGACCACGTGATCCCATACCCAGAATAAACTAATTTATTAAACATTACATATATGGGGCCTATATGTTTACAGGGCTCCAGATACGGAATTTGTAATTGCGTTTTGTCACTCCATCATTTCTGAAGCAATTGGGTATTTCAAAATTGTAATTGGGTAAAATAAAATGACACTACTGTTTACACATCAACAAGACAGCAATTATTGAATGGTTTGCTTCGAAATGACAACATATCTTGGCATTTCATTATAATTGTCTCCTTGGAGACAATTCTAATGAAATACCAAGATGTGTTTTCATGGTAAATAAGAAAAATATGCTATAGTTGTGGTCTGTTTATTGTTTTCTGCAGCATGATAAAGGTACCACACATTTGTAATTGCTTTTTGATACTCACTACTTCTGATTTCAATTGTTGTTTTTTTTGGCAATTTTAATTGAATAGGGTGTTCAGTTCAGAGAGGTTCCAATGTAAGTTGTAGTGATTTAACAGTCTGTTAAGCTAACATAGGTTTGAGTTAACAGTCTATTAAGCTAACATAGGTTTTAGTTATCAGGGCCCGGTTGCTCAAAACCTCTGTTAGCTTAACAGACTGTTAAATCCTTAGCAATGCTAAGGATGTACCAGTCTGTTAAGCTAACATAAGCTTTGAGCAACCGGGCCCTGTCTGTTTAGCTAACACATATTTTATTTAACAGTAAGCTAAGCTAACCGAGGTTTTATTTAACAGTCTGTCAAGCTAACACATGTTTGATTTAACAGTCTGTTAAGCTAGCAGCGGTTTTATTTAACAGTAAATTAAGCGAACAGAGGGTTTGAGCAACTGAGCCATATTTGTTTTCAGACGTGGATGAATGCGCAGTTGATCCTGATATCTGCGGTCCAAACACCTTGTGCACTAATGAACATGGCTGGTACAGCTGCGAATGCTCCACCGGGTATATAGATATAGGAAGTGGAACACGTTTATGTAGAGGTAAATTGCATACATTCTCCACAGGAACTTTGTGTTATGAATGACAAAGTAGGCACAAACTTTTCTTTATAGGAATTAAATAAGTGCATAAGTGTGTCACTATTTCACCAGTTCTAAAAATTACGAGTGCCCACTATACAGATATAATCATTTAGTAATAGTTATTTTACTGATAGTGACGCGCTGTGGTATCAGGCGATTTTCATATGCAAATAAGGCCTGATATTTTTTAATTATTTATACAAATTAAAGGCGTTATCTGGAGCATCAAAAAATAAATACTGAGAATAAATAGTAATGTCCGTTAACATTTTAAGGAAAGGTTATCGCCTCTGATATCAATGTGAAAATGTACGTCTGATATAAAATGTATAATAATGTATAATAATGGTCCAAGGTATATAATCCACTTCCGTTGGTTGAAAAGATGGCGAGTGTCCTACCTTCTAAATATTCAATATCAGAACAAAATTGGGTATGATTTAAAGAGACTTTTCTCGTTCATACAACAAAGTGCCTGTGACATTCTCTGACAATTAAATCATGTAAATCTACAACAATGATGGATCGTACATGTTGAAAGGTGCGAATATATCCGCACGGACCTATTGGTTCATGCGGACATATTCGCTCCTTTCGCATGTAGCTAGTTATTTCCCTTTTAATTATTTATATAGAAATTCGGTCCAAATTGTATATTTTATTACATTATTATTTGTACATGTAACATGAGCGAATGTAGCGATTTGTTTTGAAAATAAAGCCATTATAATAGTTTTGACTAGTGTTTATCCAGATCATGTTGCACACACTCCGAAACTGCATTATTTGCTAGATTCATATTTACACAGTAATTTTATTGCAATCATTATGGACTCGGATCAGACTGCACATATGTGTAGTCTGTAGCCTATTTCACCAACACTTTGAGGGATTAATCCTTCATTTTTCCCAAAATACATTATTTCATATATAAACTAATCACTGAACATATTTGATGATTAAAAGTATGCAGAATTATTATACTGAATTTATTACATTATCACAGCCAAAATGGCTGTGATAATGTAATAAATTCAGTATAATAAAAAATAATAAATTTATCCTTCAATTGAAAATGTCTCCCTCAAAGTATACTTTGCTAGAAAAGTATACTTTGCAATTTTGATGAAATCGGCTACTGATCTGCGTCTACTCTGGTTGCAGTCTCAAAGATTGTGTAAGTCATTAAGAAATAAACGCTAAAATGCAACATAGGACCGGATCTATTTCTTTGTTTTTTTCCTACCTATTTATTTCTAACGTTATACAGATATACATGATATATGTACAACCACTTTATACTTTCGTGGTTTCTGATATGTACGACAAACATGGAAAAACAAGTTGTTGAGGGTGATTAAGGACCCGTCCTACCCTAGACAGCACTATGGCTTTACAACCGTTAGCAAAGTAAATAATAAATGATAAAAGTCAGATAATGAAAAATAGAAATTAAACATGATATACATTGTAGAGACATGGCATATATTTGATGATTAAAAGTATGCAGAATTATTATACTGAATTTATTACATTATCACAGCCAATATGGCTGTGATAATGTAATAAATTCAGCATAATAAAACATAATAAACATATCCTTAAATTGATCATCATGGTATGATTAAAACATAATTGCTTCCCAAATGTGATGGAATGTATGTCATAATGTGAGCATCGTTACTGTATCCAGGGATTCCGCTGGCGATCGCCATTTTCGCAATAATTGGCGATAACAATACAAAATGGCGATTTTTTGAGGTGGAGATTTTTCTATTTTCCCCAGCGGAATCCCTGTGTATCCTATATGGCGCAATCATGGAGTTGCTACATGTATGTCAGCCATCTTTGTTCAAAACATCTGCCAGTCTTACCTCTTGTGACGTTTGACAGATACCATAAATAAATATGACATACACATAAATACAATTTGGTGCAATATCTTCCAATGACATTAAAGAACAATGTCATATGTATTGTTTTCATCACACTTATATACAACGTCTGATTTCCGAAGAGTTTGTTGACCCATTGTTTTGTTTTTTCGAGAATCCAGTAATGGCTGTGTAACAGTAAGATAATTTGACATTGCTGTCGATATATGCATGTACTAATATATTGTCACACTGTATCACATCCAGCCAGTTCTAAGCTTAACTGCATCAAAGCGGTTGTCAATGGTAACTTAAATCGCTAAACGGAATCAAGTCACTGTTAGCTGGTTTTGTGAAGGAATTGTGCCACTGCTGGTGGTTTTTTTCCAGGTACAGCCAAGTTAAATTTGGCAGGGAATTTCCAAGACATATGGTTTACAAAATCGAATGTGGCGTTTCAAATTCGATAATTGGTAGTCGAAAAACGCATTGCGACTGTATTTATACAAAATCCTGGTTCCATCTGAGGAACAGCCACTTTAGAAATCTAATATGTGAACAATAATGTATACAAACTGGTTGCAAAAAAAAACCCACATATGCCACATTTCACCAGTCACAGCCATATATGACAATGGTAAATGGAATATTTTCCGAAAATGACTTTAGGAGTTGACATACATATCAGAGTACAGGGGCCCGTTTCACGAAACTTCGTACGACTAAAATGTTCGTAAGACCAAATTTAGAATCGTCTGGAAATTTTAATTGAAGGATTTACATTTATTGAGCATAGGCTGCATATGCAGCCTATGCTCAATAAATGTAAATCCAATAATTGTTTACAAGAAAACATTGTTAATGTGACATTTACAGACTATGATAATTTTGCACTTACGAACATTTTAGTCGTAAGAAGTTTAGCGAAACCGCCCCCAGTAGCCTATTTCACCAACATTGCAAAGTGTACTTATCCAAAGGTTGAAGTAACGGACCGAGGTCTATAAATACATTAAATATGCCTAAAAGTTTCAATAAATGAAAAAAAAAGCAAACAAGTTGTTTTACTCCCTCCATATAGACTCCATATAGTTTATATGGAGGGAGTAAAAACAAATGTTTAGCTTTTTTTTTCATTTATTGATGCTCAGTTTTAGGCAGATTTAATGTATTTATAGACCTCGGTCCGTTATTCTTTATTCAGCTCATAGTTAAGGGTGGGAATTGGCTCGAACACCTTCCATACCCGGGCCTCGGTCCGTTAATTCAACCTGTGTACTTTTCTAGCAAAGAATGCTTTGAGGGAGAAATTTTCAATTTTAGGATATTTTTATTATTTTTTATTATGCAGAATTTATTACATTATCACAGTGATAATGTCATAAATTTAGTATAATAATTCTGCATACTTTTAATCATCAAATATATGCAGTCGTTATTTCTATATGACATAATGCATTTCGGGGAAAATAAATGATTACTCCCTCAAAGTAGAAAAGTATACGTTGCAGTTTTGATGAACTCGGCTAAAGCTTTTATCCATGTACCCGATCATTATTACAGATAAAAACGAATGCGTTGAGACTCCAGGCATCTGTGAAGACGGCATCTGTACCAATGAACCAGGCAGTTACTCCTGTCAATGTGCCGACGGATACACGGGTATCTGGCCCGCTTGCACAGGTACAGTACATGTTACAACAGGGGTTTAAATTTCACTCGCCCAGCTCGCCATGTTTTTAACGAACGACTAAAATGTTCGTAAGACCAAATTTAGAATCGTCTGAAAATTTCAACTGAAGGATTTACATGTATTGAGCATAGACTGCATATGCAGCATATGCTCAATAAATGTAAATCGAATAATTGTTTACAAGAAAACATTGTTAATGTGACATTTACATACTATGATAATTTTGCACTTACGAACATTTTAGTCGTAAGAAGTTTAGTGAAACGGCACCCAGTAGCCTATTTCACCAACATTGCAAAGTGTACTTATCCAAAGGTTGAAGTAACGGACCGAGGTCTATAAATACATTAAATATGCCTGAAAGTTTCAATAAATCGAAAAAAAGCTAACAATTTTTTTTGTGGCGGTCGAGTACTTTATACTGGCACTTTATACCCGCCCAGTTTGGCGAGTCTGGATATATTTGTTTCTGAAGAAATTGCCAAATAATTCCATCGATAACAGCCAACAAATCGTATTAATTCAGCGACCATTTGTTGTTTACAGTTTACGACATTTTGCCGGAAGTAAGACTCAAGAAGTACACGGCTACGGGTAGAATCGCTAGCAATTTTGAACAAGGTCCATGTCGGGCAAATTTAATTCACGGATTAGTTGTCGACTGTACGCGGTCGGGCTAACAAATAATATGACTGCGAGTATAGACTAGTGCGTGTATTATCATACGCGGCCACATATATCGTCTCGTAGACAGTTGGGTTAACGCGAATGTCAGACGCCGAACATAACGGATTGGGACGAAACGGTCGGCCCCGGGTCTGAAACCATTGAATTTAGTAATTAAGGCAGTGCGCAGCGCATGCAAACATAGCCACTATAAATATAACAAAATCTATGTCACTCAACGCTTATAGAAAATAAGATGCGTGCAAGCCTCTGAGAAAATTCGCTGCTAAAAACTGAACGAAGTTTATCTCCCGATAAATAATGTTTATGTGTTCGTTTATGTTCATTTAATAATTTAAATATAAATAACAATAATAACAAATATGTCTTATCCGGTTTAGTAATGATCATACATATGTACAAGCTTCTTTTTTTTAAATAAGATTTAACATTACAAATATCATTTTATTAAAAAAAATACTGGGCAAGTAACTTTTTGACCTGGGCAAGTACTTTTTATTTGTACTTGCCCAGCTGGGCGAGTGGAAAAAAATGATTTTTTCAACCCCTGATGTATATAGCTATTCATGGTCATTTGGGGGAACAGTCAAAACTGTTGCCCTGAGGTGCTGTGGACGACGTAATGTACAATTGGCCGAGGGCAATAGTGCATCGGGTCGTCCACTGCACCGAGGGACACTATTTTTTGACTGCTCCCCGAATTATTCAAGGTCCTTACAGTTACTTGTATTTCTAATGCTCTCTATAAATATCACGCACTCTGATTGGCTGATGGTCAAACATTACAGGTATATCATTTTTGATGAACGGTCCCAAATTATTTCAATATGTATTCCTACGCCAGTAGTAAAGAAGTGCATTAGAAATAGGTTAATTTTGCAATTTGCGCCGTATATAAGAACATAATAGGTCGGAAAACATGTTTAAAGGCTCCTCTAGCGCGTCGCCATTAAACAGATTGTCCGACCTATCATTTTCTGATATACGCCGCAAATTTGAAAATGACAACACAGTTCACAGTAAAAATTATTGCAATGGCGGATCCAGGATTTTGCCAAAGTGCTGGGGAGGGGTGTAGTCGAAATTCATAATGCTCCTGTGACAAGGCACATTGTGGCAGGCCCGTACGCAGGTGGGGTGCGACCCCCCTTAGCCCTTTCAACACCACAGGTATGTATAGTGGTATTGGTAGATGCAGATGAGCTGGCTCGTGACGAGCCGTCTCATCAGGAACTGCACTGTTTGCAAGTAATTTTCAGAATTTTAAGAACAAAAACACACCATGTTCATAAAAGGACTGGTCTGAATATAATGTTGTGATTATTGGATTGGGTTGCAAAATTAATATATAAAAATCCATTCCAGTTAATTAGGGGAGAAATCTGCCGAGGTTTGTCCGTGGATGTGCAAACAACAATGTTTAGCCCTTCACGCCGTTGATAATGCACCCCCCTAAATTAATTCCTACGTACGGGCCTGCATTATGGTAATATCTCCTTAATGGGTTCTCTCTCTATATATAAACTCGCTGGACCTTGATCGGATACGGATACAATTACCCTTATTTGGCAGTGTTTGCTATTTTTTTTCACAGAATGGACCTTGATCGGATACGGATACAATTACCCTTATTTGGCAGTGTTTGCTATTTTTTTTCACAGAATCAGGTACATGTAGGTTTTCATTTGCCAGAACAAATCTTGAATCCTGAATGGGAGTCGGGGCCCCTTGCCCCAAACGCCCTCCCCACCTCGGTGCAGCGAAAAATAAACGCTGCAATTTTAATGAGCCAATCCGTAATAAGAACAACAACAAAATCAGCGACTTTTTCAGATGATTATGGTTTTATAGTGGGAAGTGAATGCACCCATCGTAAATACATCAAACTTGAACAATGTTGATGTAGATTAAGGCTCGTTTTCAATAAAACTGTTTACATGGTTTACATGTGCAATTGCTGTCGCCGTCATAATCACATACATGTAATATAATAGTAGGTTGGTGCCGTGAAAAATATCCGACAACGCTCAAGAATTTCTTTATTTCTCATCAGAAGTATATGTTGTGACCACTCATTTGAACCGTCTCGCCGAGACGGTTCAAATGAGTGGTCACAACATATACTTTTTTCAGAAATAAGGAAAATAGATAGAGAATAGTAGGTTAGTGCCGTGAATGGGAAAACATATCTGGCAACGCTCAAGAATTTTCAGAGCCTCGCCCATCCCGTTTCCTGAGCTTGCCAGATATTTGTTCCCATTCACGGCACTAACTAACTATTCTCTATCTATCTATTTTCCTTATTTCTGAACCAAAGTATATGTTGTGACCACTCATTTGAACCGTCTCGCCGAGACGGTTCAAATGGTGGTCACTACATATACTTCTGATGAGAAATAAAGAAATTCATGAGCGTTGCCGGATATTTTTTCCCATTCACGGCACTAACCTACTATTCTCTATTTACGAAACTAACCTAGATGGGAAGAAAAACAGTGCCGGCTATTGAGTCGGAGCTCTGTCCATGAAACATTCCAAGACTGAGCAGCTGAGAATGGAAATCTACTATTTTTCATTGTGTGTGTATATATATGGAATATGAGACGTTTGGTGCATGTTATCGTGCATAAATTGTGCGCGATTCGTTTCATAAATCTAATATCAAATGGAAACTCGCTTGGGATCCTATATATATGAGAGAAGTGATATGATTTTGTACCTAAGAATATGTGCAATATTCTCATGAAAATCATTTGTGATATATTCAGTAACTGATGGCGTATGCTTACAAATGTTTAAAACAAATGCGGAATTGACGTCATTGACCTTTGACGTCATATACAGAAAATATCACAGTTTGTGTGAATTGTTTTCATGAAAAATCGCACATTACTGTCTGTTTCACGAAAGCTGCCCAAATGACACGGCTGTATAAATAATTCAAAAACAATATTTGTTTAGATAATATTAAATTAAAGGAAAAATTAAGAATGATATTTCTTTTCATTTCGTGAAATTTGGTCAAATATTAATTTTATTGCGAAAAAACAATTTCCCCATGTTGAATCCCCATAGACATCTTCACAGAGTCTACAGGGGTCATACCAGTTATCCGGACAATCAGTTTATCGGACAAATGAAAATTAAACGCATTCATTTGATCCGATTTTGCAACGAACACATGTAAGTCACTCAGCTGCTTGCTGTTTCCATGCCAGTGTGAAGAATATATCGCCAAGGTAAACATTTTAGTAAAATTTGCTGAAAACATTCCTCAACTCTGTCCACAAGTTGTTTACAATTTCAAAAGTCGCGAGGGGGCTTCCAATCGAGTGCGCCCATTACATCATTTCAGATTTGTTTTATAAATACAATACATTCTATAAATACGATGTTTTCCAAGAAGCGAATGGTGATTGTTTTTTCTGAAAGGCTGCAAAACTACACTGGTTTTCAGGCGATAAAATTATGATTTTAACATATGGGGAAATGTTTTGATATTCAGAAATACTGGACCGATTTTCAAAATTTAACTTTTGTTTTCTTAGTTAGATCATTTTCAAGCTATCTAGCCAGGTTTTAGAGTCGATTTCCAAAATATTTTGTTTTCGGACTCCTCCCATACCTTCTCTACCTCCTTTCCCCCCATGTTAAATTCCCATAGTCAAATAAATGTTTCGTAATAAAATCAATATTTGACCAATTTTCACGAAATATAAAGAAGACGCATTCATTTTCCTTTAATGATATATTATCGAAAACAAATTGTTTTTGAATTGTTTATATAGCCGTACATTTTGGGCAGCTTTAGTGAAACAGACAGTAGGTACACAATCACATGGCTCGTCACATACTTATGTGCCTAATAGTTCAGTGGCAGAACCCCATATTTTCCCAATAGCTTGCAATATTCTGCTCAAAGCATTTTGTTTGTAGTGTTTGTTAATCCATATTATCAGTAACTAAATTCACTGTTCGTGGATTTCTACCCCACTTGCATTTTTTTTTAAATCCAAGATGGCCGCCTGTAATAATGGAAATAGTATTGCGATTTGGATATTGGATTTCACATTTGGGGTTCAAATAGTTATCTCGTGCCACGGCAAACGTTTACCCACGACTGGACATTGTCGAAACTTATATTTGAAAAAATGTAATAATAAAACATACTGGGAGCCAGTTTTATTTGTCTACACCAGATATTGACGAGTGTGCACAGCCGAATATATGTGGCGAAAACACCGTTTGTACGAATGTGGAGGGCTCGCATTCCTGCGCATGCGCGGAGGGGTTTACCGGGAGTGGGACACCACTTGTCTGTGAAAGTAAGACGACCGGATTTTAGGGAGTCCGTTGGAGACAATAAAAAAATCGCCACTTCAAAAATATGTAATTTTTGATCGCCAATTGCGAAAGTGGCGATCACCAGCGATCACCATTGATTTTTCCTATATAAACTAATCAATGACCACACATTTTGCCATTCTGTGCTACTTTCTTTTTCATATTGATGTTGTGGGACCTATTTTCCCATAACCTGGACCCATTCTGCTCTGGATTTTCACTAATTAAAATACAGGTTTACATCAGTACATGGAATTATTGTTAAGACAGATAAATTAAATCTCGGCTTATTTTTTTTTTTACTTACTACTTGTGACTACACCGCGCATGAATATCTGATGATTTAGTTTGGTTAAACCTTTACACTTCATTTTCTGATCGTTTCAAATATGAAAATCACAAAATATGGTGTTAAAACTAAGAATTGTTGTACGTCATTTCTTCGCAATTCATGGAACAGCGATGTTGTAGTCAATAGCGTGCCGTTATTCACAAAATCGTTGATATTAATGACGGTAAGGAAAGTTTAGACAATCAACAACGTCCCACGACGTGACATGGAGTTAATGTAATGTAAAGTACTGGGATATAAACGCAATAGGTTGAATGGGCGTTTCCATTATGAATTTACGGAAGGTGTAAATATTGTTGAATAAATATTGTTTAAAGTGATTCTGTCTCAGATGATGTTTGAAGATATCCAATCTCTGGTTTTTCGCTTCAGGCACAGTAACATACATGTGTATTATATAAATCCATCCGCACCATTTAGTTTGCGTTATATTGAAGTAAAAACCATGTTTATAATTTTGACATGCATTATACAAAAATTCTTACCAATTCCCTATTTTTACAGGTCATTTGTATGTACATGTACTAGCTTCTGAATCACGATATGACACAAATCTACAAATAAACTATTATTTTCCGATTCTATTTCATCACTTTCTCTGTATATCTGAAACACGTGTAACTTATTTATAACTTAGTCCGCCAGTTTCTGTTTGTAGATATTGATGAGTGCCTCGGCAATGTTTGCGGTACCAACGAAGATTGCCTCAACCTTCCTGCCGGGTCTTACACTTGCGTATGCGCCAGCGGTTATAGTGGCCCTCTCGGATCCTGCGAAGGTCGGTGATCTTGCCAATGTTTTGTCATGTTTTTCATGTAAAAAATGTTGTGCTTGTAATCAAGCAGATTGATTGACTGAGCCTGAGCTGTAGCCGATTGACTGAGAATGAGATGTGCTACAGCTCAGGCTCAGTCAATCAATCTGCTTGATTGCGAGTTGAGATTGTCACGTCAGTAGATGTTCAGAAACGTTGACATCTGGGGAATATCAATGCAGACGGTTTTGCGTATTTACATAAAGTAGGGAGTTGAGATTGCCAGTACATGTAGATGTGCTGTAACGTTGACATCTGTAGCCGATTTCACAAACATTGCAAAGTATATTTTTCTAGCAAAGTATACTTTGAGGGAGAAATTTCAAATTTTAGCACAAATTTATTATGTTTTATTATACTGAATTTATTACATTATCACATTCCCTCAAAGTATACTTTGCTAGAAAAGTATGCTTTGCAATGTTGGTGAAATAGGCTATTTTCAATGTTGGTGAAATCGGCTATTTTCAATGTTGGTGAAATCGGCTATTTTCAATGTTGGTGAAATCGGCTATTTTCAATGTTGGTGAAATCGGCTATTTTCAATGTTGGTGAAATCGGCTATTTTCAATGTTGGTGAAATCGGCTATTTTCAATGTTGGTTGAAATGGATCAATGTTGGTGAAATGGCTATTTTCAATGTTGGTGAAATAGGTATTTTCAATGTTGGTGAAATCGGCTATTTTCAATGTTGGTGAAATCGGTATTTTCAATGTTGGTGAAATCGGCTATTTTTCATGTTGGTGAAATCGGCTATTTCAATGTTTGGTGAAATCGGTATTTTCAATGTTGGTGAAATTGGCTCTTATTTTCAATGTTGGGGTGAAAATAGGCTATTTTTCAATGTTGGTGAAATAGGGCTATTTTCAATGGTTGGTGAAATCGGCTAATTTTCAATGTTGGGTGAAATAAAGGCTTGCTCAATGTTGGTGAAATCGGGTATTTTCAATGTTGGTGAATTCGGCTATTTTCAAAGTTGGAGAAATCGGCAATTTTCAATGTGTGAAATCCGGCTATTTTCAATGTTGGTGAAATCGCTATTTTAATAAAAGGCAAATGTTGGTGAAATAGGCTTTTATCAATGTTGGTGAAATAGGCTATTTTCAATGTTGGTGAAATAGGCTATTTTCAATGTTGGTGAAATCGGCTATTTTCAATGTTGGTGAAATAGGCTATGCTCAATGTTGGTGAAATCGGCTATTTTCAATGTTGGTGAATTCGGCTATTTTCAATGTTGGTGAAATCGGCTATGCTCAATGTTGGTGAAATAGGCTATGCTCAATGTTGGTGAAACGGCTATTTTCAATGTTGGTGAAATCGGCTACTGGGCAAGATCAATGCAGATGGTGGTGTATATTAATAAACTTGGAAAAGTCGCGGGAATACAAAAGTCGCGAGAATACTGGACGAAGGCCGGAAGGCCTCGTCCAGTATTCCCGCGACTTTTCCAAGTTTATATCCCCGATAAATTCCACAAAAAGGCATTTGAAATAAATTCATCAAGAATATGTGTTTATTTTCCGTTTTCTTAAGAATTATTTTAACTGCGCCTCACGGTTACGGAAAGTAGTTCGGCATGGGAGTTTACTGGGACATACATTTTGGACAGAGACTTGCTACGGGCCAATCAAATGTTAGGGAATTGTGTAAATATTTTTGTACTGGAATTATAAGCAGGTATTTATGATATACATAGGCATTTGCGACTAACTTATAATAATCTTTCCACAATGATACAATAATTATGTTCAATTATGTTCAACAATTTTGCAAAAACCAGAAACCACTTTTCATACTTTGCTAATTTCTGTATTGATGTCTGTGGGTTCCTGGTTTTTGCAGAATTGTTCTAACTTATAGTTCATATTTCGGTGTTTTATGGGTTATATCGGTATTTCTGGTGGTTAGGGTGCATTGTTATTAACATACAATTTACGTCATCATCCGCGAATTACACGCATAATTACGGTAAAAGGGGCCCGAAAATTTGGAACTGAATGTGTAGATCATTGGCGATTTCTGTAGTTGCACAAAACTATGTAAGTTACACAAAATCAACGAAATCAACCCAAATCAACCCATATGACACCAACATCATGACCTTCAGCAGAGTTCCAGATAAGTTTTGTATTTAAAGAGTATTATACCCCCAGATTTCAATGCGTATTTTACTTTTACAAATATTTTATTGATTTTCTTCCTTTATATTGAACAGAGAACAAATGATAACAAATAAAGCAAATTTAGAAATTCACTTATTTGAGCTGAAAAAAGCAGCTCAAGTAAGTAAATTTAAGTTCATTACATTATGTTCACTACTCAATTTGAAAATCAATGCGTATTTTCACATGGCTGTGGCGTATTCTTCTAAAATAGTTGCGTAAAATACGCCAATGCTGGTGAATTCGGTCGGAGGCATTTGCGATCAGTGTAGCCACGGATCCGGCTGCTGCACAACCGCATGTTGTGAATGATACAATGTAACACTTGCAATTTACTCCCGTACCGTCCGTAGCCAAAGACGGTAGGTGAGTAGATCGAAAGAGTTAGAGTTCGCAGCTCCACAACCGCCTGTATGATACATTGCTGTTGCACAAGCATAAAATGTAAATNCAATAAATCAATAAATCAATCAATCAATCAATCAATCAATCAATCAATCAATCAATCAATCAATCAATCAATCAATCAATAAACCAACCAACTACATGATCAAGCATGTAAGCCAGCCAGCCAAAATAGCCAGCTAACCAGCCAGCTGCAGTTTGTTAGATCCCTCAACCAACCAACCAACCAACCAACCAACCAACCAACCAACCAACCAACCAACCAACCAACCAACCAACCAACCAACCAACCAACCAACCAACCAACCAACCAACCAACCAACCAACCAACCAACCAACCAACCAACCAACCAACCAACCAACCAACCAACCAACCAACCAACCAACCAACCAACCAACCAACCAACCAACCAACCAAAACCAACCAACCAACCAACCAACCAACCAACCAACCAACCAACCAACCAACCAACCAACCAACCAACCAACCAACCAACCAACCAACCAACCAACCAACCAACCAACCAACCAACCAACCAACCAACCAACCAACCAACCAACCAACCAACCAACCAACCAACCAACCAACCAACCAACAAACCAAACCAACCAACAACAACAAACAACAACAACCAAACAAACAACAAACAAACAAACAAACAAACAAACAAACAAACCAAACAAGCAAGCAAGCAAGCAAGCAAGCAAGCAAACAAGCAAACAAGCAAACAAGCAAGCAAACCAACCAAGCAACCAAGCAACCAAAGCAACCAAAGCAACCAAACCAACCAACCAACCAAACTAAACCAAACAAATCAATCAATCACTGACTCTACTTTACAGATATAAACGAGTGTGAAGCGGAAACACCCCCGTGTATGGCGGAAGCCGAGTGCCATAACGAGATGGGCTGGTATTCTTGCCAGTGCCTGCCAGGTTACGAAGGGCAATACTGTGTTGGTAAGTACCTAAGGCCATATAAAACTACACTGGAACCTCAAGTGGCCGTATTAGCTCAGCAGGTAGATCATCAGGCTGCGGATCGGGAAACCCAGGGTTCGATTCCCATCTCCGCTGTGAATGGTCGATTCGGCGTGTCCTTGGGCAAGACAACTTCGTGCTAGCCTAGTCTTATCGGGTCAAATCAAAGCATTCTCATTTCACAGTGGAACGTCTCTAAACCGGACACGAAGACAACATCTGTGATCATATATTGATGGGTTTCTTGGTGATTTATCCTTGGGCAAGACAACTTCGTGCTAGCCGAGTCCTATCAGATGGGGACTTAAATAGTCGGTCCCGACATGCACGGTCATCCATCGAGCCAGTGCTGTCGTTAATTCAAAGCATTTACATTTTACAGTGGAACCTCGATGGGTTTCTTGGTCATTTATCTTAGGTGGCAGTGCCTGTTCATGATCGCATAGCACACACACATGTCTGGGAATGGTCATATGCCTGATATACAGTGGAACCTCCCTAAACTGGACACCAAGACAACATCTGTGATCATATATTGATGGGTTTCTTGGTCATTTATCTCGGATGGCAATGCCTGTTTGTGATTACATAGCACACACATGTCTCTGAATGGTCATATGCCTAATTTACAGTGATACCCCTCTAAACCGGACAACCTGGGGATTTCCCAGGATGTCCGGTGTAGAGAGGTTCCACTGTACGTTTGTGGGTGGTTTGTCGGGTGAACTCTACGGCGTAAATTAACGGTAGGGGTTCCTCCTCATTATAAGTATTAGTAATCCTATTTTAGGGGAAGGGGCCAAGTGACTTGGTGTGGTATGGTCCTGGCACCAGTAGCCTATTTCACCAACATTGCAAAGTATACGTTTCTAGCAAAGTATACTTTGAGGGAGAAATTTTCAATTTTAGGATAAATTTATTAATTTTTATTATACTGAATTTATACATTATCACAGCAATTTTGGCTGTGATAATGTAATACATTCAGCATAATAGTTCTGCATGCTTGTAATCATTAAATATATGCAGTCGTTAGTTCTATAAAAAAATAATGCATTTCAGGAAAAATAAATGATTACTCCCTCAAAGTATACTTTGCTAGAAAAGTATACTTTGCAATGTTGGTGAAATAGGCACCAGGTCGGGTTATTCTAACAATTATTGGATTTACATTTATTGAGCATAGGCTGCATGTGCAGCCTATGCTCAATAAATGTAAATCCATTAATTTCAGGGCTGAATACATGTACATGTTTTCTCGATGTAAATATTCCATTCTGATTTTGGGATTTTACCCCAAATGCATCGGGTTAAAACGGGATTGAACCTGTTTGCCCGGCCTTACATGACCTTAGCTGTTGATAGGCCGTTAAACACAAATAAACAAAACAAATTCACTGTACTTCGATTGTCAGAATGAGACGCGGGAGGGCAGATTTTTTAAATGTATTTCTTGTATGATAATTATCTTCGTTATTTTAAAGTCGCCATATTTATTATATACCTACCCATGAAATACATACGGTAGTTATACGATGTAAATAAAAGTCATATGTTCTCATCGATGAAATAAACATCTTCCTGTGAAATTACGACTACTTCCGCTATCTATATTCATAACGCGCGTCTGCAGTGCCGGTCTGCAAATAGGCTGCAAATACACATTCATTACCGTATACTGTCTAAAAAACTGCTAATTTCCAGGGAGCGGTATATAATAAATATAATATTCATATTTTTGCAACGAATATGACATATATGTTCATCGAGTGGTGTGGAATGTCCATATTTCACGAGTGCCGTTAAATATGAATATCCTCTATGTATTTCGTATGTCAATGTAACATGTGGTCCACATATAGGTGTAATAAAGTTACTATAACCCCTTTAGATGTGAAAAATCCCCAGATTTTCGTCAGACTTGACTAAATGTAATACATTTTTGCACGGTAGTGTTTTTATTTGAGCAGTCTGGGGCCCATTTCACTAAACTTCGTGCGACTAAGAAGTTCGTAACTGCAAAATTGAAATCCACAATAACATTTGTTCTGACAGACGATTTTTGAAAATCTTTCGTGGATGTGCTACATTTAATGACATGAACCCGTAGGTACAAAATGGTAACACTAGATAAACATGTTAGTGTGATAAGCAAATTCATATAAATATTCATACGGACATTTGTATAGTACGAAGTTTAGTGAAACGGGCCCCAGCACATTTACAATATGTTTTGATTTATCCATGACGATAAAAACCTCTGATACGCAGGCAATTTTTCTGGATATATTATAGGAATGAATGGCATTTTTGTGGAATTTATCTGGGTAGAAACTTGGAAAAGTCGCGGGAATACTGGACGAAGGCCGGAATTCCACAAAAAGGCCACTGTGCTACAGCTCAGGCTCAGACAATCAAACTGCTTGATTGCGAGTTGGCATTGACAATAGATGTTCAGACAGTTTAACGGTGATGATATGGACAATGTTAACCCTTAGACTGCTGAGCACGAAAATTGTCGTCTGCTGATGCTTTATATTTTGCCTTCTTTCTCAATAAAGACATGGTTTGACAGCACTTTAGAATCATTTCCACTGGAATTGATTCTAAAATGCTGTCAAACCATGTTTTTGGATGAGAAAAATCAAAAATCAAAAATAAACAGCAGACGACAACATTTAATTCGGCAGTGTAAGGATTAACACCCACTTGATTAGCATGATTAGTATGCTTGAAATCAAGCGGCTTGATTACGTGAGCCTGAACTGTGCTACAGCTCAGGCTCAGACAATCAAACTGCTTGATTGCCATTTGGCATCGCCAATAGACATAAATGAAGGTAATATTCCTTAAGTTCAGACATAAACGAATGTTCTAATGCACTCTATAAATATCACACAATCTGATTGGCTGATGGTCATACATTACAGGTACATGTATATCATTGTTGATGAACGGTCGCAAATTATTTCAATATGTATTCCTACGCTAGTAGTAAAGGAGTGCATTAAACAGATTTCCCGACCTATCATTTTCTGATATACGCCGCAAATTTGAAAATTACAATACAGTTAACCTTATATTATATTCCTGCACGATTTCAGACATAAACAAAGCTAATATTCCTTCATTTCAGACTTAAACCAAGGTAATATTCCTTCATTGCAGACATAAACGAATGTCATGTTCCTTCATTTCAGACATAAACGAAGGTAATGTTCCAACATTACAGACATAAACAAATGTCATGTTCCTTCATTGTAGACATAAACGAAGGTAATATTCCTGCATTGCAGACATAAACGAATGTCATGTTCCTTCATTTCAGACATAAACGAAGGTAATATTCCAACATTTCAGACATAAACGAAGGTAATATTCCAACATTTCAGACATAAACTAAGGTAATATTTCAACATTTCAGACATAAACAAAGGTAATATTCCTTTATTTCCGACATAAACGATGATATTATTCCTTAATTTCAGACATAAATGAATGCGATAACTACCACCAGTGTGGTGAAAATGCTCATTGCCACAACATGAACGGATCGTACAGGTGTCACTGCATGCATAACTACGAAGGGACCCCGCCCAACTGCCATAGTAAGTGATTTC
Organism: Conchocele bisecta; assembly: GCA_029237695.1. Classification (NCBI taxonomy): domain Eukaryota; kingdom Metazoa; phylum Mollusca; class Bivalvia; order Lucinida; family Thyasiridae; genus Conchocele; species Conchocele bisecta. The sequence goes on along the minus strand of CM055275.1, from coordinate 53,708,256 downwards.
AAGTACAATATAAAAATATTTTGTAACAAAGAGAGACAAATATTTGTAAGATTAGCACAGGCAGATGAGACACGACATGTGATATTGTTCCTTCGGACATCTGCGTAATTCATGAAATACGTTTACTAAATTTACAATATTGCCATAAATGGCGTCAAAAGTTGACAAAATTTTCAGAGTACAGTACATGCGGAATTAAATTTTGTCAACTTTTTACTTTATTTATGAAAAAATATTGTAAACATATTAAATTTTTATGAAATTACGCAGATGTCCGAAGGAACAAAATCACATGGCGTGTCACATCTGCCTGTGCTAATCTCACCAATATTTGTCTCTCTTTGTTACAAAATATTTTGATATTGTGCTTGATTGCGAGTTGAGATTGCCAACAATGCTCAGTAACGTTGACATCAGGTTAATATTAAAGCAGGCGGTTGTGTATAAGCAGGGCATTTTGTATTTGAGATTGCCTAGGAATATCTGGGCAGTTAGCTATATTTTTTTACGTATCATGATGGTAATTGGGACATTTTTTTGCAAATTATGATGGTAATTGTGATATTTTTTTGCGAATTATGATGGTAATTGGGACATTTTTTACGAATCATGATGGTAATTGGGACATATTTTTACGAATTATGGTAATTGGGACATTTTTTTACGAATCATGATGGTAATTGGGACATCTTTTTACGAATTATGATGGTAATTGGGACATTTTTTTACGAATTATGATGGTAATTGGGACATTCTTTTACGAATTATGATGGTAATTGAAGAAATTCCTCAGCAAAAATCTGAATTCCTACGCGTTTCCTAGCCTTGCCTGATAAATTTGTTATCAAAAGACACTAGCTCGGTATTATTTTTTTATAGTGCCAACAATCGATTTCGGCACTGACATAGACGGGCATGAGTGTCACCCCGGGGAGGACGAATGTGCTGACCATGGCACATGTCAGTATGTGAGTCAACAGTTCCAGTGTCAATGCGATGATGGTTACCATGGAGACGGAGTGTTTGATTGCCACGGTAAGGTTATCTAGACTAACTCATTTGCCATGGAAACCGACTGCTGGTCACGGTAAGGTTATCTAGAATAGTACGGTTACTATGGAGATGGACTGTTTGATTATTATTGTAAGGTTTGAATACCACGGTTACTATGGGAATAAACTGCTTGATTGTCATGGTAAGGTTATCTAGACTAACACATTTGCTATGGAAACCGACTGCTTGCCTGTCACGGTAAGGTTATCTAAACAACATGGTTACTATGGGAATAGTATGTTTTATCATTATGGTAACGTTAAGTTAACACCGTTACCAGGGGTTCTAAAATTTCAGAATGCCAATCGGTCCAGATGTAACTGTCGGCCCAAAGGAGCCGTAACTGTCAGCCCGAAAGCTGGTGCAATTAGTGCACCCAACCACTGTTTTAGGAGCCGTTACTATGGAGATGGACTGCTTGATTATTATTGTAAGGTTAAAATAACACTGTTACTATGGGGATATACTGTTTCATTGTTGTCGTAAGGTTATCTAAACAAACACGGTTACCATGATGACAGACTGCTTGATCATTATGGTAAGGTTTTTAAGCTAACACGGTTACTATGGAAACCGACTGTTTGATGGTCACGGTAAGGTTATCTGGACTAACATGGATACTATGGAGACGGATCGCTTGATAATGGTAATGGGATTATGTTAGACTAACACAGTTACTATGGGGAAAGACTGCTTGATTGTTATGGTACAGTAACACGGTTACTATGGAGACGGATTGCTTGATTGTCACGGTAATGGTATCTAGGCTAGTCTAACACAGTTACTATGAAAGGCAGTTACTATGGGGGAAAGATGCTTGATTGTTATGGTACAGTAACACGGTTAGCTATGGAGACGGATTGCTTGATTGTCACGGTAATGGTATATAGACTAGTCTAACGCAGTTACTATGGGGAAAGACTGCTTGATTATTATGGTACAGTAACACGGTTACTATGGGGACGGATTGCTTGATTGTCATGGTAATGGTATCTTGACTAAACTAACTCAGTTACTATGGGGAAAGACTGCTTGATTATTATGGTACAGTAACACGGTTACTATGGAGACGGATTGCTTGATTGTCACGGTAATGGTATATAGACTAGTCTAACACAGTTACTATGGGGAAAGACTGCTTGATTATTATGGTACAGTAACACGGTTAACTACGGAGACGGATTGCTTCATTGTCACGGTAATGGTATCTAGACTAGTCTAACACAGTTACTATGGGGAAAGACTGCTTGATTATTATGGTACAGTAACACGGTTAACTACGGAGACGGATTGCTTCATTGTCACGGTAATGGTATCTAGACTAGTCTAACACAGTTACTATGGGGAAAGACTGCTTGATTATTATGGTACAGTAACACAATTACTATTGGGACGGATTGCTTGATTATCAAGGTAAGGTCTAATGAACATTGTTACCATGGAGCTGACCTTACTGATTGTCACAGTCATTGTCTGTTAAACACGGTTGACACGGTTACCATTGATATTGCGGTAAGATCTTATTAATATGGTTACCACGGAGACGGCATTGTTGTGTGTAATGGTAAGGTCACTGTTTCCATGGAGATTAACTTATTGAATGTCACGGCAAGGTCACGAATATGTCTGATTAATATTTTTACCTACTACTGTGGTAGTCAGCGTCCAAGATAAAACTATTAATCAGACAATTTCGTGATTAAAACTGCTATCATGGGGACGAACGTATTGAGTCTCGGGGTAAGTTCTGAGTAATATATTTACACGGAAACTGACTATTTGATTTTGTCAGCTAACCTGCCCTACATTGACCGAATACGCACTGACAGATAACATATTGTTGTATCAGGCATTGACCTGATACAAACATCCGAACGAATACAACAAATTGAAAACTGACGTTCCATTGGTCGGGAGACGTCACGTGACGTTACCGAATGACGTCGGTGTAATGATGCAACGCAAACAACTATGCGTTCTGTCCATAGATAACAACGTGATATGTGGTCATTTTCGAGCATAAAACGTTACCTGATATATAGAATACCAGGCTAGTGTCTTTTGATATCAGGTTATTCAGGCTCGGCTCGGAAACGTTAGGAATTCCTATGCGTTCCTTACCCTTGCCTGATAAACTTGATATCAAAAGATACTAGCCTGTTATTCTCTATAAGGTTAGACTAACACTGTTGCCATTGAAGTCAAACTCTTCATTCATTCTCTTCCTCTTCTGAGTGTTTCCTCTCCTGTTTCTGATTTCCGCAATCAAGCAGTTTGATTGACTGAGCCTGAGCTGTAGCACAGCTGAGACTCGGTCAGTAAAGCTGCTTGATTTGGCCTCTGTAATTATTGTGGTATAGAAAGAAATGGAGAACACGTGGTCAAGTGTAGATGTTTGTCAATGAAACACGGCGAGTAGAATACGCAACTGGATATTTCACGTGGCGCAGAACAATACCAAACAACGAGTCGTGTGCAATATGATTTAGCCAATATGATTTGTTGATCGGCATGTTATGAAATAAAAACATCCAGTACGGCGACCGATATTGGAAAATACAAATGCTTCATTGAACAGATACTAGCAATTGTACTTGTAACTAACATGTTCCATCATATACGTGTATGTCGTCATGTTGTTGTTGACAATACAGTTTATTATTATATGTATGTATAGCAGGGCTCCGGATAAGGAATTAGTCATTGAGTATTGTCACTCCATCATTTCTGAAGCAATTGGGTATTTCAAAATTTTAATTGGGTAAAATAAAATCACACTACTGTTTACACATCAACAGACAGCAATTATTGAATAGTTTGCTTCAAAACGAAAACATGTCTTGGCACTTCATTAGAATTGTCTCGAGACAATTCTAATGAAATACCAAGATGTGTTTTCATGGAAAATAAGAAAAATATGCTATATTTGTGGTCTGTTTATTGTTTTCTACAGCATGATAAAGGTACCACAATATTTTTATTGCTTTTTGGTACTCGCTACTTCTGATTTCAATTGGGTTTTTAGCAATTTTAATTGGGTATTTACGCAAATACGCAGCTTATCTGGAGCTCTGGTATAGGTTAATATTTTATTTGTATGTGGATATATGCACGGGTTGCGCAGCGTGCGATAGTGTGCGACTTTAGGAGCGCAATATCGGTGCACGCCGGAACAAGTGGCATATATCCACATACAAATCAAATAACCGTTTCATTATATACGTACATCATTCGTAATTTATATGCGCGTCAAAAATATACATAATATAAATAAATATACAAATAAGCGGTGACTTAGAAGGAACTATTTTGCCCTGTGAAGCGTAGTTCCGGCACTGACCAATATGAACTCACGAGACGTCAATATGGAACAATATTCACGTCTTGCGTTGTATTGCGTTTCAATGGGAAACAATCAAATGTACATAATAAGCACGCATACCACTTGATTGATGCCAACATAAAGGATATGTTGCAGAGCTCCAAATAAGCTGCGTATTTGCTTAAAAACACAATTAAAATTGCAAAAAAAAACAATTGAAATCAGAAGTAGCGTGTATCAAAAAGCATTAACAAATGTGTGGTACCTTTATCATGCTGCAGAAAAGAACCACGAAAGAACCACAAATATAGCATATTTTTCTTATTTTCCATGAAAACACATCTTTGTATTTCATTAGAATTGTTTCCAAGGAGACAATTCTAATGAAATGCCAAGACATGTTTTCATTTCGAAGAATACTACCGGTATTCAATAATTGCGGTATTCAATAATTGCGGTGTGTTGGTGTGTAAAACAGTAGTGTGAATTTATTGTACCCAATTCAAATTTTGAAATACTCAATTGCTTCAGAAATGATCGATTGAAAATACTAATTCCTTATCTGGAGCCCTGTGTTATGTTCTGTATGTACAACACATAGACATGGACATGGCTTGTCTTGGAGTCCGGTGTAGAGAGATTATATTATTACCCAATCCAACTCCCTATGTAAGTTGATATTCCAGAGTTTTTACTTATTCACAGCATCTCGGGGCAATAGTTTTGACTGTTGCCCGAATTACCATGAAATAACTGTATGCTGTAGAGAGATGATACAGTCTTCTGTCTTTTCAGCTGACTTGGCCCACGCTGTACATTTGGGGAACGGGGAATATGAATACCTGCTTTAGTGGATCATCGTCAACGAGGCTGCTTTGTTAACATTGCTGGGGACCGTTTCACTAAACTTCGTACGACTAAAATGTTCGTAACTACACATTTATGATAATCTGTGAATTTCACATTAACAATGTTTTATTGTAAACAATTATTGGATTTACATTTATTGAGCAGCCTATGTTCAATAAATGTAAATCCATAAATTGAAATTTCCAGACGATCTTAAATTTGCACTTACAAACATTTTAGTCGTGAAACGGACCCCAGTTCCCTTTGTATGGCCCCACGTAAAGTCTAGAAATCTGATAATAAAAAAATGTATCCATGAATCAATTGGCACTTGCACCAATTAACCAGTCTATACTCCTTTCTTCAAACTCTGTTAATAGGTCAAAGCACTGATAACATAAAATAAAAGTCTTGGTCCCAAGTGCATGTGTTCCTATATAATAACTAGTTCACTCAACGTGTCGTTAACTCAAACTATTTCCCTCAGTCCCGTGGACTTTGAGTACACGAATATAGACAGATCAGGATAATTCTGATTTTAGGGCTGAATATATTGTTTTTTTTATTGTAAATATTCAGTTTTTGGGATCCCCCCCCCCCCCAAATTTGTACATGTACTTGTATAGGTAATATATGGGTTTAGTACTAAACCCATTGACCCGGCCTTAAATGACCGTAGCTGTTGATAGGCTGTTAAACCCCAACAAACAAACAGACATTACAAGTATAGACTGTTGAACTAATCTTTATGCAGATGCTGCCAGCACAGAAATGACACCATATGCTGTACATATTGAGATCATAATAAGCAGATTTTGGTGCTATACATGTTTTATTTGGTTTCTATAAACGTCCGTAGAGTGTAAATATACATGCAAAACATAAAAATCGGTCGATTATTTGCATATTACAGGTTTTTTTGTGTGTGAATTTTTATTGGTGGCATTATCTGCTTAAAGACTTACTGATCACATTCACATGGTTTATTTATGTAAGTAACTATTGTTTTACTAGTAGGTTTTTTATTTGATTTCCATTGACTTTGCATGGGGCCACAAGAAATGTACAACTACCTTAATTAAAGTCACTGGGCATTATATATATGTGGCTTTGACTGGAGAAATAGGGCTTCTGAGTTTTGCGACTACCGCAGATCCAGATCAGCCTGTGCATTCTCAGTCTGACCCGGATCTGCACTGTTCACCTTTCGATTAATGAAACAATCGTGTTACTTCTAACAAGCAATATAGATCGTTAGCTGGCTACAGGACACGGCTATTTTATCAGAAGCTAACAGTAGCCGATTCACCAACATTGCAAAGTATACTTTTCTAGCAAAGTATACTTTGAGGGAGTAATCATTGATTTTTCCGAAATGCATTATTTCATACAGAACGAACGATTGCATATATTTGATGATTAAAACTATGCAGAATTATTATACTGAAATTATTACATTATCACAGCCTGTGATAATGTAACAAATTCAGGATAATAACAATTAATAAATTTATCCTAAAATTGAAAATTTCTCCCTCAAAGTATACTTTGCTAGGAAAGTATACTTAGCAATGTTGATGAAATAGGCTACTGGTCATAAATCACATAAGCCCCAGTTCTCAAGTGGTGGCCACAACAATAAAGGGCAAGCATACAGTGGTACTCAAGAGGCACCGAATTGAACATTATGACTAACAGAGATCCAGTTAAGGTGCGTAATGGGACCAAATCTTCTGGGTATTTTTCTTATTTCTTCACGAAAAATGGCAATTTGGGATTGTTTTAGAATCGTCTCATCGAGACGATTCTAAAGGACTCCGAATTGGCCAATTTTGGCGAAGAAATAACGAAAGTCTCCCCAAAGTTGATCAAATTACGCACCTTAACTGAAGCTCTAACTAACGTTATGCGCCCCACTCCACTCCACCCACTTACCAATCAACAAAATAAAAACACAAATAAAATATTAATGCAACGAATGAATGATATGACACAAATGCCGATAAAGCCCAAAACAAGCAATTATGTAAACATAAATATTGGGCTAATGTATTTTGAAACGCTATTTCTAAAATGTGTTTACACTTTGGCGGCCATTTTTAGATTTATCTTTTAGCAGATACATGTAGCCCTCATTTAGAAATGGCATAGAAACTCTGTTTTATTTCTAAAATACTTCAGTATATACATGTATATGCTGAGTCTTTATGTCTATTTCTAAAATGCGGCTGCTCTTTGGCGGTCATTTTTAAATTTATGTAGCCCCCAACTTTTTTTTTTCTAATATACTACTAATATGTAGCCCCCATTTAGTTTCTAAATGGGGGCTACATGTCACTTTGCAGCAGAACCCATTGATCCGGCCTTAAATGACCTTAGCCGTTAAACCTCAACAAACAAACAAACAAACACTCTGCAACAGTCTAAATATCAAGATGGCCGACAACGCCACATAGACAAGTATAGCATACAACATCACTGTAGCCAGATAGACAAGAAATAAAAACGAGACATATTTTCCCGCTCGCTGTGAAAACGTCGGCATTCAAAGTTTAATGACTTCAGTTTCCAAATTTACATTCAAAATTGCCGCCATCTGCCATTTTGATTTTCGAAAGTTGCACAAACCATTTTACGAATCGGTTTATGATAGTGGTAATGTTTCTATCTTAAAGTACACAATTTAAAAGTTTGTTTTTCTCATTAAATTATCAACAGTAGCCACGATTGTTTGATGAAACAGACGTTAAAATAATTTACAAATGCATTAAGTAGTAGACAAATCAATAAATAATAGAGCATATACATGTAGTCATAGTGTGTAGGAAATATGAGGACAGTGTGATACTATCATGTTCCAGGCTATATGTGATTTATCGCATCGAAATTGCTATAGTAGTTACTGACAGTGTTGGCACATACATGTACTTGAGAAAAGCCATGCGATTTTGTACATAAGAAGATGTGCGAGTTTTCCTGACAATTATTTACAGAAACTATTATGTTCTGTACCTGACGTCGAAAGGTGACGAAATATTCATAGCAAATGCGGAACACTGTTCCGCATTTGCTCTGAATATTGCATCAACTTTCGACCTGATATACGGAAAATATCGTAAATATTGTACATATTTTTAATGAGATATCACACATCTTCTTATGTACAATTACATGGCTAGTCACGTAGGATGTAATCTGTTTGAAAATGCAAGGCTATGTATATAATTATTATATGCAATAGTTAATTTCAATAGTTCTGTGTTAGAAAACATTTGTGATATCGGGTGGTCCGTTCGGGCCATCGTAATATCGAAACCAAATCGCAATAGAACAATACTGCGGTGACGATGCTACGATAACGATACTGTGACAGCAAAATGGCGATATTGAAATTACTATACCACGATACATGTAACACGATGACGATGATATAATATCATAGTATCGTCATCGTGGTATCGCGATCTCGTTATCGTACTATCGCCATTGTGGTAACGTGCTATCGGCCTCGTAATATCATCATCGTGCTGTGGGTACTTTCACAAACGTGTTATCGCTATCGTAGTATGGTACAAAAGGTACTATGGTGTTGTTGTAGTATCGACACGATATATATAGTACGATGTTCTTAAAGGAACACCGTACGTAGTGATATGATCTGTTATTGGTGTATGAACTTGTTGCATAAATTTGGTAAAGTAGGGAGTAATGCCTGTATTCTTTATTTTCCTCTCCCATAGAAGTACCACTTAACGTACCGTACATTGCATGACTACGGACTCGCTGAAATATAAATGGTTGTGTAGTAGTATAATATACAATGGTTTAATGGAACACCTTAATAGTGGGGTGAAAACAAATAGTGACAGGGAAAACCAATATCCTGGTTTATCACATGAAAACAGTGTTATTCCGTGCTGTAACCCATTTCATAAATGTGATATGACACACGTGTAATAACACCTGGAGTGAATTTGATTGGCTGACCGCATCACCCTAATTATGTATTCATGTTTTGCGCCAACGTTATGTCAAATGGATAAAAGGGAGACGTTCCAAATGACGTCCATAATGGCGCCACAAAGCAATGATGTTTTGATGTTGACGTCATCATGTTTGCAACGTCATTAGAAGCATCAGTGACTCGTTAATATTACTGAACATGTTTGAATGTGCTCTCGTTTGGTAATTTGAAGTGTTTACAAAGAACAGGAACCTATTATATGGCATTTTATAATAATCTTCTCCCTGAGATTAAAACTATTTTTCTCTATTTAACTCGATGCGAAAATAGTCAATGGCGTCAGCTCACTGAAACGTATTGGATATCTCCAAGTTGGCTGCTCTTTGGAGGGTGAAGTCATGTGATAAACATAATATCAGACTCGTTTCAATTTGATATGAGATTTATGAAACTCGTGGGCAATTTTATGCACCTCACCAAAGGCTCGGTGCATAAAGTGTGCGTGTCTGGTTTCATAGAGGCTCGGTGCATAAATTGTGCGAGACTCGTTTCATGATAAATTTCAAATGGACACTCGTTTGAGATCCTTTATGTATTGAATAAAATGGGCTCTCGAACGGTATAATAAAAATCATAATACACTAGTGTAATAAATAAGCAAGTTAGGCCGGTACAGAAAACACACTATATGGTAATTGCAGCTTTAACGTATTGTGCTGTGCTTATGCAATAAATATAATGTAAAATTTGTGGTGGTTTAATATGGTATTTATTAAACTCGTCTGGCAAGTAATGACTTCTTCACGTGCGTCCGTGACGAGCTGTGATCGAACAGCTACCGGGTGACGAATGCCGACGTTTCACTGTCGGTCTAAAACTCAATGGTGTCCATTTGATTCTACAAGATATCTTTTAAAAGAAGAGAACGTGTATGACTATAATGCTTAGTGGCAAATCTGGGGCCCGTTTCACTAAACTTTGTACGACAAATGTTTGTAGGTGCAAATTTAGGATCGTCTGGAAATTTCAATTGATGGATTTACATTTGTTGAGCATAGGCTGCATATGCAGCCTATGCTCAATAAATGTAAATCCATCAATTGTTTACAAGAAATCATTGTTAATGTAAAAGAAGAGAACGTCAGTGATTCCGCTGGCGATCGCCACATTCGCAATTGGCGATAAAAATAAACAATTATTTGTTTGAAGTGGCGATTTTTTTATTTTCCCCAGCGGAATCCCTGGATTAGTGGCAAATATGGGGCCCGTAGAGGCTCGGTGCATAAATTGTGCGAGATTCGTTTCATAAATTTCAAATGTACACTCGTTTGAGATCCTCTATGTATTGCATAAAATGGGCTCTCGCACAGTGTTATAAAAATCATAATACACTAGTGTAATAAATAAGCAAGTTAGGCCGGTACAGAAAACACACTATGTGGTCATTGCAGCTTTAAAGCATTGTGCTGTGCTTATGCAATAGATATAATCTAACATTTGTGGTGGTTTAATGTGGTATTTATTAAACTTGTCTGGCAATTAATGACTTCTTCACGTGCGTCCGTGACGAGCTGTGATCGAACAGCTACCGGGTGTCCAATGCCGACGTTTCACTGTCGGTCTAAAACTCAATGGTGTCCATTTGATTCTACAACATATATTTTAAAAGAAGAGAACGTGTATGACTATAAAGCTTAGTGGCAAATCTGGGGCCCGTTTCATTAAACTTTGTACGACTAAAATGTTCAAATGGTGCAAATTTAGGATCGTCTGGAAATTTCAATTGATGGATTTGCATTTGTTGAGCATAGACTGCATATGCAGCCTATGCTCAATAAATGTAAATCCATCAATTTGTTACAAGAAAACATTGTTAATGTAAAAGAAGAGAACGTCAGTGATTCCGCTGGCGATCGCCACATTCGCAATTGGCGATAAAAATAAACAATTATTTGTTTGAAGTGGCGATTTTTTTATTTTCCCCAGCGGAATCCCTGGATTAGTGGCAAATATGGGGCCCGTTTCACTAAATACCATATTAAACCACCACCAAATAATTTTGTTTGAGCCTGAGTACAACTCTTGCTCATCTAACTGCTTTATGTTTGGAATCAGTGGACTGGTATATCAAATTACACTCCAGCAAGATGCAGGATGATCTGGGTCTACACTGTCAACCCAGACTTGTTTATTCTGCAATTATAAAACTTTCTGAGCATTTATACTCGAAATCAGACAGTTGGATTGGTCGAGACCGAGCCTCCACCAATCAAATATCATACTTGAAGAACGAAAACCAGAGTATGTGACCTTTATAAACGCGGACCCAGGTATTGTAAAACAAAATGCACAGTAACTAATCTGGTTCAGTTTGATTCGTAGAGTCTGAGCTCAACTCAAACTCAACCAGTAAGACTGTTTGAATTAGGATTTGAGCTCGTCTACGTGTGTTTTATAACTGTATGAATTAGGGGGAGGGGGATATTGTCGTCGGCTGTTTCTTCAACATAGGAATTAGCTCCTATGCAGATGATTCTAAGGTGCTGATGAAGCATGTTTCATTGACAAAATAGAACAAAGACAACAGTAGACGACAAATGTTATTTCGTGTTGGACGGAATAAACACAGGACCTGGGGCCCGTTTCACTAAACTTCGTACAACTAAAACGTTCGTAAGTGCAAATTTAGGATCGTCTGGAAATTTCAATTTAAGGATTTACATTTATTGAGCATAGGCTGCATATGCAGCCTATGCTCAATAAATATAAATCCAATAAAGACAATATTGTTAATGTGAAATTTACAGACTATTATAATTTTGCACTTGGGAACATTTTAGTCGTAAGAAGTTTAGTGAAACGGGCCCCTGGGCACATGAGGAAGGAATTAAAACACAAAGACAAATTCAATGCATACATGTATGCTGGTATTGAACTCCACAATATACTGGTACATGCACAGGCGATCGACATGTTGATAGGATAGTGTATAATACTTTTTTTAGACAAGTATATCTTGTTCTTCAAATGTATTCATTGTATTGTCAATGTTATTACATTATCCTAAATATATAATACACTATCCTATCAACATACCGATCGCCTGTGGGTACATGTACCTTACATAGGAAAATATTGCATTTAATTTCATTGCGAATGAACAACATACACACTTAAAACACAAAAAGGACAAAGAGTTACCACATTTCAGGACTATGTATGTCCCTGCCCATGAAATAGTCTTCAAACGTGACTTTCTGTAAAAGACGCCAACCTTTTGAAAATTGTGTCATTTAAATACAGTGGAACCCGTCTAAACCGAACACCCTGGGGACCCCATTGTGTCTAATTTAGATGGATTTCATTGTTATTTATGTAATTGTTCATACATGTAGCAGAAAATGACAAAAGTTGGCCAGCGATGCTTAAACCAGACACCCTGGGGACTTCCCATTTACAGTGGAGTGAGTGAGTGAGTGAATAGGGTTTAACGTCCGCTTTTCTGATATAGAGGTACAAGCCTCAGGGAGTCTACACGCAGACGGGTCAACGGGGTCGTGTCCCGTATCCACCTGTCCGAAGTGGGTAAATCCCAACTTCAGAACTCGATATTTACAATCAAAATATATATTCAGTCCTGAAATTAGAACAACCTGATCTGGTGCCAGGCCCTCGCCACACCAGCATCATTTATCCCATCCCTAAAAGTAATAGGATTAGCGCTAATCTTACTTTTATATATGGGGCATAGCCTGACTCAACTCTCACATACAAGAAAGCCAAAAATGTACATGAGGGTCAAATCCGGTATAGTGGGTTCCGGAAAGTATGAACCCAATCGTTAAGCCAGTTTAGTCGCCTTTTACGACAAGCAATGGCTACTGCAGCACTATTCTCAGGATCAGTTGATCCCGCCCCGGTGACTGCACGGGGCCATTTACAGTGGAACCTCTCTAAACCGGACACCCTGGGGACCTCCCATTTACAGTGTAACCTCTTTAAACCGGACACCCTGGGGACCTCCCATTTACAGTGGAACATCTCTAAACCGGACACCCTGGGGACCTCCCATTTACAGTGTAACCTCTCTAAACCGGACACCCTGGGGACCTCCCACTCCCATTTACAGTGTAACCTCTCTAAACCGGACACCCTGGGGACCTCCCATTTACAGTGGAACATCTCTAAACCGGACACCCTGGGAACCTCCCATTTGCAGTGGAATCTCTCTAAACCGGACACCCTGGGGACCTCCCATTTACAGTGGAACCTCTCTAAAACCGGACACCCTGGGGAACTCCCATTTACAGTGGAACCTCTTTAAACCGGACACCCTGGGGACCTCCCATTTACAGTGGAACATCTCTAAACCAGACACCCTGGGGACCTCCCATTTACAGTGTAACATCTCTAAACCGGACACCCTGGGGACCTCCCATTTACAGTGTAACCTCTCTGTGGAATCTCTCTAAACCGGACACCCTGGGGACCTCCCATTTACAGTGTAACCTCTCTAAACCGGACACCCTGGGGACCTCCCATTTACAGTGGAACATCTCTAAACCGGACACCCTGGGAACCTCCCATTTGCAGTGGAATCTCTCTAAACCGGACACCCTGGGGACCTCCCATTTACAGTGGAACCTCTCTAAACCGGACACCCTGGGGAACTCCCATTTACAGTGGAACCTCTTTAAACCGGACACCCTGGGGACCTCCCATTTACAGTGTAACCTCTCTAAACCGGACACCCTGGGGACCTCCCATTTACAGTGGAACCTCTCTAAACCAGACACCCTGGGAACCTCCCATTTACAGTGTAACCTCTCTAAACCGGACACCCTGGGGACCTCCCATTTACAGTGGAACATCTCTAAACCGGACACCCTGGGAACCTCCCATTTACAGTGGAATCTCTCTAAACCGGACACCCTGGAGACCTCCCAGGGTGTCCGGTTTAGATAGGTTCCACTGTAGCAACTAAAATGTCCGTAAGTGCAAAATTATGATAGTCTGTAAAATTCACTTTGACAATGTTTTCTTATAAACAATTGTTAGGTTTACATTTATTGAGCATAGGCTGAATATGCAGCCTATGCTCAATACATGTAAATGTATCAATTGAAATTTGAAGACTTTTCTAAATGTGCACTTACGAACATTTTAGTCGTACAACGTTTAGTGAAACGGCCTCCTGGTACATGTATATAATGCTTTGATCAAGAGCTATACTGGTAAATCGATATGAGGCTACAGACGTGTGCTAATTGATTAGGAGCTACACTGGTCACAAATCCCATAAGCCCCATTTCTCCAGTCACAGCCACATGTGAGTGTTATGTGATCCACAATAACACAAATGTGCTTGCTGTGTTTGCGACCAGTGTATATCCATATCCAACTGCAGGAGTGTGCTAGCTGATCAGGAGCTACACTGGCCAAAAACTCAATAAGCGCATTGTTGTCTTGGTCGGCCTCCAGCCTCCCCTTATAGCCGCCCTGTCACTGCCATGTAGTCATTTTGTATACAATTATCAATAGTTAATAATAAATTGTAGCTGTGACTGGAGAAATGGGGTTTATGGGATTTGCGACCAGTGTAGCTACTGATCAAATAACACACTAATGTAGCCTGATAACGATCAGGAAGCATGACGGTTATTTCATTGATGGAATGGCCAACAGTGCAGATTCTGATCAGACTGTGCGGATGCACAGGCTGATCTGGATCTACACTGGTCGCAAAACCCAGAAGCCCCATTTCTCCAGTCACAGCCACAATAAATAGTTTTCTCAGTTAATGATTTGTTGAATGAATCATTTTCCCGTTTATACTTTAATTATAATTACATGTACATGTTTTCAAGTTATTGTTTTGTTACATCTAAATGAATATCTGGTTTGTTTGTGTTATTTTTTTTAGTGTATTGAATTTTATTTTTTCTATAGTTTTGTTGTTTCGTTTAATGAATTGCAATTGCATATTTTTGCTGTTTTGCTAGTGGATTGTACTTAACCCTGATACTTCTGAATTGAATTGTGTCATCATCTGTATTTTCTCTATTTTCTATTTTTACAAGATAAAAACATGTTTGACAGCCCATGTGAATCATCTCTTATCAATATTTGTGAATGTGACATGAGAAGTGGGGTGTATGTGTTTTGTGACGAGTGTACATCCAGATCAGCCTGTGCATCCACACAGTCTGGTCAGGATCTGCACTATTCGCTTTTCCATCAATCAAACACCAGCCATGCTTCTAGCAAGCACTGTAAATCGCTATCAGGCTACAGACAATTTGATCAGGAGCTACACTGGTCACAAATCCTTATCACCCCATTTATCCAGTCATCGCCACATACAGTGCAACCTCTCTACAACAGCCACCAATGGGAAGACGAAAAGGTGGCTGTTTTAGGGAGGTTAATGCTGAATTAATTTTGTTGTCAGCTGTTTATTTATTTTCTTCGATAATTCTCATAAAAAAACATGCTTTGGCAACGTTTTAGAATCATTTCAATGGAAATGATTCTAAAATGCTGTCAACACTTGTTTTTATTGAGAAAGAAGGCAGACGATTTTACAGAGGAAATCATCCATTTGGGATATAAAATAGCGGCTGTTATAGAGAGGGTGTTGTTGTAGAGAGGTGGCCGTTCTGGGAGGTTCGACTGTATATGGTCGGCCTCCAACCTCCCCTCAAAGCCGCCCCGACTCCGCCAAATACATGTAGGTTCCGAGAATAAGCAAAATATCAAATAATAACTTAAACGATACTTCATAAACCACAAACCCACTCTTCCAACATTTCGGTCCAAGGTCTTTATCAAGGAATTAATGTCTACATTCAGCTATTACTAATTCCATGATAAAGGCCTTGCACCGACATGTTGGAACAGTGGGTTCGTGGTTTATGAAGTATCGTTACAAACATCATATTACTGTGGAAACTTGCAAATAATAATTGTATATTTGTTTGGTTTGTTTAATTTATTTCCAGTTATTGTTTTGCTTAATCATGTTAATGAATTATTATTATACTTTTGTTTCCATTTATTGTTTTGTTTTGTGAATTATATATTTTTTTATTTTTGTTTGTGAATTGTATTTGTTTTTCTTTCCATTTGTGGTTTTGTTTAATTAATTATTTTTCTATTTCACCTTATTGTTTTGTAAATACAGTCGAACCTGTGCTAAAGACCACCTCCGAATAGCAATCACCTGGCTGTAAAGGCCACACTTTTGTTGTCCCAATGGCACAAATACTATATAAATGACCCTGTGAATAAAGACCACCTGTGAACAAAGGCCAGATTTTTCACTTCCCATGGCCGGCCTTTACACACAGGTTTTACTGTATAGACTAATGACAAGATTTGTACAGATGGAGTAACTGATATTATAATTTGTTTTGCAATTTACATGTTTAATGTTTTTACTTTCAACTTTCTTTTTTAATTATTAAATATTTGAGTACTGCTCTGTAAATTATTGTATAGCCTTTCGGCTATCAACGTAGACCCAGATCAGTCAGCATATTTGATCAGGGTTCTGCACCATTCAGTAAGTGAAACACCCATCTCCTTTTTGACAAACGATGTAGCTCTTTATCAGACTGGCAGATCAGGATATAAACTGGCCACAAATGTCATAACATCCATCACAAATGAGACAATGCTGATAATTTATGTTATAAGGTTACACTACACAGCCGCCTGCATTAATATTTGCCCACAGTATCAACGTGTCTTAACATGCCAACTCACGATCAATCAATTTGATTGACTGAGCTGTAGCACAGCTCAGGCTCAGCCATTCAAGCTGCTCGACTTCAAGCACAATATTCAAGTATTTTGCAATAAATAAATTGAAAAATGTTGGCACGATAAGCACAGATGGATGTGTACTGGGTAGAACCAGTGGTTATACATTGTTGAAGCTGAAAGATTTGTGTGCACGGTGTTTACTACCAATCGCTATGGATGTGCAATGCATAATGTGAGGTTCGGGCGGCAGACTTGCTAACATTGCAAGAAAATAAGAAATAAAAGCCCAAATTTAAAATGAATTCAGTTCATTATCTTAGAATTGGCAATTTCATGTCGTTTTTATCTAGACACAAATACTCAGGAAGCAGTTTCCCTTTTGACAAGTAAAATAGCCAGTTATTGCCGAATGGTTGCCATACCGCTGTATACATCGCATACAAGTTGAACCTGGTGAAAACTGCTTTTCCAGAAATGACACGATGACCAGTCAAGAATAACCAGAGAATAGCAAGATGGTAATTAATTCCCAGCGCATAGTGAAAGTAAGAGACATTTATGTCACTACATGCATACCGACCAACTCTCAAAATATTTGTTTATATAATTTCAGTAATTCAAGTAGTGGAACTTCTCTAAACCGGACACCCTGGGAAGCCCCCAGGGTGTCCGGTTTAGAGAGGTTCCACTGTACAAACATACAACATCCAGTTTACCACCAGTGTAGACCCAAGATGTTCATGCAAGCCCGGGCTGGCATTTGGATCTGGACCGGCCGGATTACACGGGTTGTAAACAGAAAGCTGATGCATTGTCATACATTACGGTAATCCTTTACTTATCCTATTTCAATACTCAATAAAAAATAAAAACAAATATGTGCTCAAAAATAAATAAAAAAACGGTGAAAATATGTGCAAAAAGTATGAGAAAAGTTGTAGGAAAACTAAAGGATTTCAATAAACTAAAAAGAAAAAATGCTTTCAAATTTGTAGGATTTTGTTTTCATTTTATTAATTTTATGTTGTTGCCGCTCATTTATCAAAAGTGCAGTCACAACATAATACTTGTTATCAATTTTGCTGTTGAATCGGTAGGTACGCCATAAAATAAGTGATAGGAAATATTTCTGACTTTCGGGAATTCACCACCAGCCCACCGGGCTCCGACCACTCTAGCGCGTCCCCCGTTTCATTTCTGGCCAACCATTTCTCCCTAGGCTCGGTGTGTATGCCATATAGACTGCAGCATGGAAAACATCAGGGAACAACGGACTGTTTTATTGAGAAAAAGGAGAGCATTTGATGAATATCGGTGTAGTAAAAATAAGATGAAATCTGTTCATATACAAATGTATATTACTCTAAATTTCTCACTAAATTTTCTTATTTTTTAATTTGAAACCATGTTTTTGATTTACAGCATTCTATAATTGTAGCTAATGTTGATATAACTTGTAGCCCTGCCCATTTACATATTACTTCGTTATTACTTTTATAGTAGTATTATCCATGCCGCTAACATTTGCAATAAACTAATATTAAAGTAAACCCTTTTGGAAAACAACTAGTCAAGTTGTGCTGTCATATAAAATTATCAAATATTGCATACTAGGTCTGGTAATATATTTTAGCATATTGTAAGCAAGGTCAAATCAGGGTAGGATGGAAATACAACAACTATATACCAAGCATACTTATTATGCTGAGTATAAAAAGCAACTTGTGACTCGTCATGGACAAAACAGGTATTCGAAATTACATGTTGTGACCACTCATTTGAACCGTCTCGTCAAGACGGTTCAAATGAGTGATAACAACATATAATGCCGTGCATAATCAAGAGGACTTTTTTTTGTATGAAAATTGTGTAGCCTCAGCATGTAATGGGCGGTTAACTGAGGTGTGGCCAGTGTAGCTCCAGATCGGCCAGCACACTCATGTCGCCTGTTATGGATCTATGTATAGTTGCGCAAACTGATCAGGGGCACTGGTTGCAAATTTTACTTGGTTCCATTTTGTCACGAGGGGACTTAAATTAGCATGCCATTATGGTATTCATGTACATGTACATAGGTCCTGGCCATCACAAGCTGGAACAGCAACGTTGCCAGTCAATACCGTGACGTTATTGACAACGACGATGAACGTCATGTATTTTAATGACATCAAACAATCTTTAACGAATCAAACACGTCGCGCGACGTCACGTGGGGATAATGTAATGTGCTGGGATATAAACGCAATACCTTGAATGTGCGTTTCAATTATGAATGTAAGGACAGTGTAAATATGTGATTGTATATAACCATAGGTAGCATGAGTGCATGTTAATGATGCCAAGGACATATGTACATATACACATGAACAGTTTACAAGGTCGTAATACCAGCATCCATTTTCTCGCAGTGTCATTAATTGTATTGTTAATTGCATTGTTAATTGCTTCAGCACCATTATCTAAATATAAAACTACTAGTCGGTACTGATATGTATTATTAAAATCTGCGAAGTGATTTATCAGTTGTTAATGGAAGCTATATACACGTACGTACATGTACGTATGTACGCATATACATGGAAAAACGCTATATCACCTCTTGCATATCAGCAAGGGGATAGCGAAAATTGTTTAACAGCTTGGTAGAACCAGTACTGTAAATCATATCGAGGGAATTTGTTATCCTCTATTATGTAACATGACACTGAGAAAATCGAGTCTGGTTTACAATTATTGAAATATAATTTGATAACATGTAGAAGTCGACCATCAAAGCGTTTGTAACACTCGCTGAAGTTCTTGATCTGCGCGGACGTTGTAGAACTAAATGAATCTGTAATTATAACATAATTTTGTAATTGGGAGATTATTCCACTTCTAGACCAGTCTTATAAATAGGTTACCGAAGTTGAAAAATTGGGAATAACTTCCCTTAGAACTACTTCCTGGGCGTTATTGTCATTGGAATTGGCGTAGATTGTCGGTTTAATGGCTTACAACTAAGCAATGTGATGTCAAACTGACATATTCCACCAATTATAACGTCAGGGATGCCCTGGAAGTTGTTCTAAGGGATGTTACCTGTACACTGTTAAGAATTAAGGTGTTCCGTTAAACCATGGTATATGATATACTAAATTGCAACCTCTCTACAACAGCCACCCATGGGAAGACTTAAAACTGGCTGTTGTAGAGAGGTGGCTGTTGTAGGGAGGTTAATGCTGAATTAAATGTTACATGTATCGTCCGATGTTTATTTATTTTCTTCGATAATTCTCATCACATACATGCTTTGACAGCATTTTAGAATCATTTCCAATGGAAATGATTCTAAAGTGCTGTCAAAACATGTTTTTATTGAGAAAGAATGCAAAAGCAACATCAGACGACAATGTTCATGCTCAGCAGTCTAAGGGTTAGATAAAGGAAATCATCCATTTGGTATATAAAATAGCGGCTGTTTCAGAGAGGTGTTGTTGTAGAGAGGTGGCCGTTCGGGGAGGTCGACTGTACTCCTGATTCCGACTGGAGACCTGGTTTGGCCCTCACATACATTTTTTGGCATTTTGTATGTGACAATTGAATCTGGCTATACCCTTATGCGAGTATTACGATTATTGATAATTAATCCTATTTTAGGAGAAGGGGCCAAGTGACATTGGTATGGAACTGGCACTTTTTCGGGTTATTCTAATTTCAGGGCTGGATATATTTTTTCTCGATGTAAATTTTCCGTTCTGATTTTGGGACAGATGGGCAGATAGACACAGTGAAATTAGTATGTTTCCACTGATTGTTGTAAGGTTCCTAATGATACAACCATTGAGCTAATTGCGACGTGCACAAACTGTTTGTTACTTACAATTCAGTAGACCCGCATCTCTGAAGTTGTGTCCATGAGTTGAAGTTAATCCAATCCCTGTCCGTCCTGCAGCTACCATAGTAACCATTTCCACGCACCTAAATCTTTGAAAATTCTGCATTAACCCGTAAAATGTAGGACTCTAAAATTGGAACCCAAATTTAACACGAATTTCCTAGTCGTTGTATTTTGACCTCGGGCAAGTGAGCCACGTGATTTGGCTATATAATGAAAATACTGATGGTGATAAACAAGAGTATTCAGTTTGAAGTCAAACAGAGATAACAAATATACAAAAAAATGTTAATGCAGTGATTGGACAGCGCAATACCATAAACATCCTATTTTGTCAAATGATTGGGACATAAATTGAATTAATGGATGATGCTCAACAAGCACATGAAGTGTCAAATGAATCCAACTGATAGTTGCAGAGATAAAGTGACTTTCAGTAATTTAAAAATGTTAACGTACATTTCTGCTAGTTGCACACACACACATACATACGGATCCCATTGTGATCACTATGTATCGTTTAACCATAATTTAAGACACCCAGACAGTTTTATGGTGATACATGTAGTTTCACGTCATAAAACTGACAAACTTACTGAACATTAACAACAACCTGTTCACTGTATGTCAATCTCATTCGTGATGACATCGACTTCAATAAGCAGATCTCCGGACGGACACAGTGAAAACCATAGCGTGACCCTAATACTGAATATAACCACGCATTTCCGTTGTGAGAAACACAGAATATTCGTTACTTACAATTCAGTAGACTGTCATCAGGTCATCTATGATGTTGTCTCCATGGAAACATTGATAAGTCCAATCACAGTCCGTCCTTCTGTTACCATAGTAACCGAGACCATCTCCCAACTACGAAGCAAATGAAATTACATTAACCCGTAAAAGGTAGGAATTTAAAATTGTTGTCTGCTATTGTTTTCAATAGTTGTCTAATTTCATAACAAAACCTGTTTTGGCATCACTAAGAACCGCAAATGGGTCTGTATTATTTGTGCAATACAATCATACAAACTTTTGTACGGAAGCGTCCTGGTGCCAATGTTAAAATATATGTATCTCCTGATTATGAGATAGTATCTCCTAATTAGGAACTAGGATAAAAAATATTAACATTAATATTAACTAAGTCCCAATTATGAGATACAACAGTGGTGTCAGCGTGTAAGTGAATACACGAACGAACACGACAGGTTGCTTCCAACCTGTCGTGTTCTTTCGTGTGTGAACTTACACGCTGACCCCACTGTAAGTCATAATTAGGAGATACTCATTCCTAATTAGGAGATAGTAAGTCCTAATTTGGAGATGAAATATTTTAGCATAGGCACAGTGACGCTTCTATATTATTGTAAGATCTTAACATGTATATTTATAATACATGTATATACAATTGCATGAGACTGGCAACAAGTATTCGAGATCGTGTTTTCATGATATAAAACTGAATATAAACTGACCGGGAACATTAACGACGACCTGCTGTGCAGTACATGTATACATAGTGTATGTAATTCTAAGGGAAATTACTCATGATTTTCCAAGTTTGGTAATCTATTTATATAACTGGTCTATTCCGTGACAAACTGGCGAACAGTGTATGGCTGCAAATAACGTAATATCCCCGTTATTAGTCGGCATCCAATTTGTACTTTATAATATATTGTATTGTCATTAAAAGAAAAAGGATTTAATTTAATTTATAGAGAATACTCAAAAAATAATTTTGTTTAAGCACAACTTGACTAGTTTGAGCATCATGTAGTACATGTATCACTGCAAATGTGGATGTGACTGGAGATATGGGGCTTATGGGTTTTGCGATCAGTGTAGATCCAGACTGTGCATCCGGATCTGCACAGTTCGCCAATCCATCAATGATTTGATTTTATTTGATTTATTGGTGTTCAACGGCCTATCAAAAGCTACGTTCAGGCCGGACTAACGGGTTCGATCCCACATTTAACCTGCTGCATTGGGGGAAAATCCCAAAATCAAAATGGAATATTTACAGTAAAAATATCTGTTCATCCCTGAATTAGAATAACCGGACATGGTGCCAGTCCATACCACACCAAAGTTGATCAATGAAAAACTGTCATGTTTCTCACAGGTAACATAGATACACTACAGGTGGCCGATTCACGAAACTTCATACGAATAAAATGTCCGCAAGTGCAACATTATGATAGTCTGTAAAATTCACTTTAACAATGTTTTCTTATAAACAATTGTTGAGTTTACATTTATTGAGCATAGGCTGCATACGCAGCCTATGCTCAATAAATGTAAATCCATCAATTGAAATTTCCAGACGATTCTAAATTTTCACTTACGAACATTTTAGTACAAAGTTTAGTGAAACGGCCCCCAGGTATATAATAATTTAATCATGAGCTACATCGGTCACAGATCCCATAAGCCCCATTTCTCAAGTAACAGCCACATATGAGTGTTATATATGATCCACAATGACACAAATGTGCTTACTGTCACAAATCCCCTAAGCCCCATTTCTCCAGTCACAGCCACATATGCGTGTTATATGTGATCCACAATGACACAAATGTGCTTACTGTCACAAATCCCATAAGCCCCATTTCTCCAGTCACAGCCACATATGCGTGTTATAATGTGATCCACAATGACACAAATGTGCTTACTGTCACAAATCCCATAAGCCCCATTTCTCCAGTCACACCTACATATGCGTGTTATATGTGATCCACAATGACACAAATGTGCTTACTGTCACAAATCCCATAAGCCCCATTTCTCCAGTCACATCCACATATGAGTGTTATGTGTGATCCACAATGACACAAATGTGCTTACTGTCACAAATCCCATAAGCCCCATTTCTCCAGTCACATCCACATATGCGTGTTATGTGTGATCCACAATGACACAAATGTGCTTACTGTGTTTGCGACGAGTGTAGATCCATATCCAGCTGCAGGAGTGTGCTAGCTGATCAGGAGCTACACTGGCCAAAAACTCAAGAAGCCCATTTTTGTCATCGTCGGTCTCGGTCGGCCTCCAACCTCCCCTTATAGCCGCCCTGTCACCTCCATGTAGTAATTTTGTATATAATTATGAACAGTTAATAATAAATTGTAGCTGTGACTGGAGAAATGGGGTTTATGGGATTTGCGACCAGTGTAGCTACTGATCAAACAACACACTAATGTAGCCTAATAACGATCATGAAGCATGACGGTTATTTCATTGATGGAATGGCCAACAGTGCAGATTCTGATCAGACTGTGCGGATGCACAGGCTGATCTGGATCTACACTGGTCGCAAAACCCAGAAGCCCCATTTCTCCAGTCACAGCCACAATAAATAGTTTTCTCAGTTAATGATTTGTTGAATGAATCATATTCCCGTTTATACTTTAATTATAATTACATGTGCATGTTTTCAAGTTATTGTTTTGTTACATCTAAATGAATATCTGGTTTGTTTGTGTTATTTTTTTTAGTGTATTGAATTTTATTTTTTCTATAGTTTTGTTGTTTCGTTTAATGAATTGCAATTGCATATTTTTGCTGTTTTGCTAGTGGATTGTACTTAACCCTGATAATTCTGAATTGAATTGTGTCATCATCTGTATTTTCTCTATTTTCTATTTTTACAAGATAAAAACATGTTTGACAGCCCATGTAAATCATCTCTTATCAATATTTGTGAATGTGACATGAGAAGTGGGGTGTATGTGTTTTGTGACGAGTGTACATCCAGATCAGCCTGTGCATCCACACAGTCTGGTCAGGATCTGCACTATTCGCTTTTCCATCAATCAAACACCAGCCATGCTTCTAGCAAGCACTGTAAATCGCTATCAGGCTACAGTCAATTTGATCAGGAGCTACACTGGTCACAAATCCCTATCACCCCATTTATCCAGTCATCGCCACATACAGTGCAACCTCTCTACAACAGCCACCAATGGGAAGACGAAAAGGTGGCTGTTTTAGGGAGGTTAATGCTGAATTAATTTTGTTGTCAGCTGTTTATTTATTTTCTTCGATAATTCTCATAAAAAAACATGCTTTGGCAACGTTTTAGAATCATTTCAATGGAAATGATTCTAAAATGCTGTCAACACTTGTTTTTATTGAGAAAGAAGGCAGACGATTTTACAGAGGAAATCATCCATTTGGGATATAAAATAGCGGCTGTTATAGAGAGGGTGTTGTTGTAGAGAGGTGGCTGTTCTGAGAGGTTCGACTGTATATGGTCGGCCTCCAACCTCCCCTCAAAGCCGCCCCGACTCCGCCAAGTACATGTAGGTTCCGAGAATAAGCAAAATATCAAATAATAACTTAAACGATACTTCATAAACCACAAACCCACTCTTCCAACATTTCGGTGCAAGGTCTGTATCAAGGAATTAATGTGTACATTCAGCTGTTACTAATTCCATGATAAAGGCCTTGCACCGACATGTTGGAACAGTGGGTTCGTGGTTTATGAAGTATCATTACAAACATCATATTACTGTCGAAACTTGCAAATAATAATTGTTATATTTGTTTGCTTTGTTGTTTTGTTTAATTTATTTCCAGTTATTGTTTTGCTTAATGAATTATTATTATACTTTGTTTCCATTTATTGTTTTGTTTTGTGAATTATATATTTTTTTATTTTTGTTTGTGAATTGTATTTGTTTTTCTTTCCATTTGTGGTTTTGTTTAATTAATTATTTTTCTATTTCACCTTATTGTTTTGTAAATACAGTCGAAAGACCACCTCCGAATAGCAATCACCTGGCTGTAAAGGCCACACTTTTGTTGTCCCAATGGCACAAATACTATATAAATGACCCTGTGAATAAAGACCACCTGTGAACAAAGGCCAGTTTTTTCACTTCCCATGGCCGGCCTTTACACACAGGTTTTACTGTATAGACTAATGACAAGATTTGTACAGATGGAGTAACTGATATTATAATTTGTTTTGCAATTTACATGTTTAATGTTTTTACTTTCAACTTTCTTTTTTAATTATTAAATATTTGAGTACTGCTCTGTAAATTATTGTATAGCCTTTCGGCTATCAACGTAGACCCAGATCAGTCAGCATATTTGATCAGGGTTCTGCACCATTCAGTAAGTGAAACACCCATCTCCTTTTGACAAACGATGTAGCTCTTTATCAGACTGGCAGATCAGGATATAAACTGGCCACAAATGTCATAACATCCATCACAAATGAGACAATGCTGATAATTTATGTTATAAGGTTACACTACACAGCCGCCTGCATTAATATTTGCCCAGAGTATCAACGTGTCTTAACATGCCAACTCACGATCAACCAATTTGATTGACTGAGCTGTAGCACAGCTCTGGCTCAGCCATTCAAGCTGCTCGACTTCAAGCACAATATTCAAGTATTTTGCAATAAATAAATTGAAAAATGCTGGCACGATAAGCACAGATGGATGTGTACTGGGTAGAACCAGTGGTTATACATTGTTGAAGCTGAAAGATTTGTGTGCACGGTGTTTACTACCAATCGCTATGGATGTGCAATGCATAATGTGAGGTTCGGGCGGCAGACTTGCTAACATTGCAAGAAAATAAGAAATAAAAGCCCAAATTTAAAATTAATTCAGTTCATTATCTTAGAATTGGCAATTTCATGTCGTTTTTATCTAGACACAAATACTCAGGAAGCAGTTTCCCTTTTGACAAGTAAAATAGCCAGTTTATTGGCCGAATGGTTGCCATACCGCAGTATACCATCCGAATTACAAGTTGAACCATGGTTGAAAAACTGCTTTTTCCAAGGAAACAATCATCGATGACCAGTCAAGAAATAACCAGAAGAATTAGCAAGAAATGGTTAATTTAAATTCCCAGCGCATAGTAGTCAAAGTAAGGAGACATTTTATGTCACTAACAGCATTACCGGACTCCAACTCTCAAAATATTTGTTTATATAATTTCAGTAATTCAAGTAGTGGATCTTCTGTAAACCGGACACCCTGGGAAGCCCCCATGGTGTCCGGTTTAGAGAGGTTCCACTGTACAAACATACAACATCCAGTTTACCACCAGTGTAGACCCAAGATGTTCATGGGCTTGCATTTGGATCTGGACCGGCCGGATTACACGGGTTGTACATGTAAACAGAAAGCTGATGCATTGTCATACATTACGGTAATCCTTTACTTATCCTATTTCAATACTCAATAAAAAATAAAAACAAATATGTGCTCAAAAATAAATAAAAAAACGGTGAAAATATGTGCAAAAAGTATGAGAAAAGTTGTAGGAAAACTAAAGGATTTCAATAAACTAAGAAGAAAAAATGCTTTCAAATTTGTAGGATTTTGTTTTAATTTTATTAATTTTATGTTGTTGCCGCTCATTTATCAAAAGTGCAGTCACAACATAATACTTGTTATCAATTTTGCTGTTGAATCGGTAGGTACGCCATAAAATAAGTGATAGGAAATATTTCTGACTTTCGGGAATTCACCACCAGCCGACCGGGCTCTGACCACTCTAGCGCGTCCCCCGTTTCATTTCTGGTCAACCATTTCTCCCCAGGCTCGGTGTGTATGCCATATAGACTGCGGCATGGAAAACATCAGGGAACAACGGACTGTTTTATTGAGAAAAAGGAGAGCGTTTGATGAATATCGGTGTAGTAAAAATAAAATGAAATCTGTTCATATACAAATGTATATTACTCTAAATTTCTCACTAAATTTACGTATTTTTTAATTTGAAACCATGTTTTTGATTTACAGCATTCTATAATTATATAATATATTTGAAGGGGTCATTAGAGGAATTCCTCCACTAACCCCTTTTGTATTAGCATGACCCGTCGTAGGGGATCACATGAGTCACATACACATCATTGGTAGTAAACTACTAGTATTTGAGCTCCAAAAATGCAAGATGAAAACAAGGTGATCGCACATGAAGGTCAATGTCACCCGGATGACACTGGGCGGACGGTCATCACTCTGAGAAAGCCTTTGATGATGTTTGGTAATGATCCGACTAACAGATCAGAAGATGTTCACGCTAGAAATGTGACCACTATGTCTCACTTTCCACTAACGTGGGTGAGACAAAACTGTACATGATTAGCTTTAGTCAAGATCAGGGTGTACACAGACTGATATATTTGTTAGAGTTGCTGATAAGCCTACATGTATAATCCAATGTTAAGCAGAGTAGATTTAGAAGAGCCAGCTCACATTTCCATTTTTCTGATTAATATAATAGTCTGGGCCCTGTTGCTTAAAGTTCTGTTAGCTTAACGGACTGTTAAATCCTTAGCATTGCTAAGGATTTAACAGTCTGTTAAGCTAACAGAGGTTTTGAGCAACCGGACCCTGTTAATTAAAACGTAATATTCCATTCATGTTACTTATGGTTGAACGGGTTAATGAAGTCTCCTTATAATCCACATTGGACTTTTTATTTTACATTATAATGATTTGTATAATTAATAAATTTCTCTAGATACATATTTTGTAATGATAACTTGTTACTTTTATTTTTGATATTGACAACTATTTATTAAATAATAACAATTAATTTAAATTTTAGATAATGATGTCTATGAAGATAATTTGAAGGACCTTAACCCTGATTAAACCTTAAACCATTAAGGAGGGCTGTCACTAATGTTGATATAACTTGTAGCCCTGCCCATTTGCATATTACTTCGTCATTACTTTTGTAGTAGTATTATCCATGCCGCTAACATCAAGTTGTGCTGTCATATTAAATTATCAAATATTGCATACTAGGTCTGGTAATATATTTTAGCACATTTTAAGCAATGTCAAATCAGGGTAGGATGGAAATACAAACACTATATACACGATATACCAAGCCTACTTTATATGCTGGGTATAACAAGCAACTTGTGACTCGTCATGACAAAACAGGTATTCGAAATTACATGTTGTTACCACTCATTTTAACCGTCTCGTCAAGACGCTTCAAATGAGTGGTAACGACATATAATTACGTGTATAATGAAGATAACTTTTTTTGTATGAATCTTGTGTAGCCTAGGCATGTACTGGGCGGTTAACTGAGGCGTGGCCTGCGTAGCTATATATAGTTGCGCAAACTGATCAGGGTCACTGGTTTGCACATTTTATTTGGTTCCATTTTGTCACGAGGAGACTTAAATTAGCATGCCATTATGGTATACACGTACATAGGTCCTGGCCATCACAAGCTGGAACAGCAACGTTGCCGGTCAATACCTTGACGTTATTGACAACGACGATGAACGTCATGTATTTTAATGACGTCTAACAAACTTTAACGAATCACCAACGTCGCGCGACGTCACGTGGGGCTAATGTAATGTACTGGCATATAAACAAAATTCGTTTAATGGACGTGTCCATTATAAATGTAAGGGCCGTGTAAATAGATTGTATATAACCATAGGCAGCATGAGTGCATGTTCATGATGCGAAGGACATATGTACATATACACATGAACAGTTTACAAGGTCGCAATACCAGCATCCATTTTCTCGCAGTGTCATTAATTGTATTGTTAATTGCTTCAACACCATTATCTAAATATAAAACTACTAGTCGGTACTGATATGTATTATTCAAATTGGCGCAGAGATTTATCAGTAAGATGTTGCTAATGTACGTTACGCATGTATATACAGACGTACGTACGTATGTACACATGTACATGGACAAATGCTATATCCCCTCTTGCCTATCAGCGAGGGGATAGCGAAAATTGTTTTAACAACTTGGTAGAACCAGTACTGTAAACAATTTCGAGGGATTTTTTTATAATTTGCTTCTATTATGTAACATGACACTGAGAAAATGCAGTCGGGTTTACAATTGAAATATCATTTGATAACTTGTAGAAGTCCACCATGGTTGTGCCATCAATGTTCGTTTGTAACACTCGCTGAAGTTGTAGATCTGCGTTGAAGTTGTACAACTGAATGAATCTGTAATTATAACATAATTGTGTAATTAGGAGATTATTCCACTTCTAGACCAGTCTTATAAATAGGTTACCGAAGTTGAAAAATTGGGAATAAGTTAAAACTACTTCAGGGGCGTTAATGGCATTATCATTGTCGTAGATTGACGGTTTAATGGCTTAAAGGTACATGCCTACTCAGTAGGCACAAAATGTTCTTTATAGGAATTAAACAAGAAATGCGTCTGTCGAACGCGGATGCAACCTGCAGCATATTTGAGAAACAGTGACAAAGTGGTTAACCGAAAAGTGTGACGGACGGATGGACAGACGGAGGACAGACGTACGGATGGACGGACATACGGACGGACGTCCTTACGTGACATCCCTTAGGTGGTTTTTACTATGTAAAAGATCAAAGGAATGACCACCTAAGGAACAATAGGCTTAAGTGGTCAACGGAATAAATCTATTGTATTCTTTTGTCTTAGGCCACGCCTCTAACCACCTAAGACCCTGTATGTGTGCCCGGACGGACGGACGGACGGACGGACGCGGGACGGACGGACGGACGGACGGACCGACGGACGGACGAATGGACGAATGGACGGACAGACGGACAGACGGACGGTCCAAACACTATATGCCACCCGTTTCTTCGAAACCCGGTGGAATAAAACGTGTATAATTGTGTCACTATTCAACCAGTTCTAAGAATTACGAGTGGACGCTATACAAGAATAATCATTTAGTAATATTTATTTTACTGATAGTGACGCGCGTTGGTATCAGGTTATTTTCATATGCAAATGATTATTTATAGTTATTAAATGCGTGACCTGAACAAATAATATTTTCGACAGATTATAAAGTATGATAATTGCACATCAAAAAATAAATACAGAGTATAAATAGAAATGTCCGTTAACATTTTCTGGAAACACGGTTTATCGTCCCTGATATCAGTGTGGAAAGTTACGTCTGATATAAAATGTATAATACTGTCAATCAGTACGTTTTGTAATGGTGAATGAATGTTTATTTTGTTAAAAAATGTCTCAGATGATGTCTCTGATATAAAGAACATTTTGTGCCTACTGACTGGGCATGTACCTTTAAAACTAAGCTATGTGATGTCAAACTGACATATTCCACCAATTCTAACGTCAGGGATGGCCTGGAAGTTGTTCTAAGGGCAATTACATGTACTCAGGATTCTCCAAGTTTGCTAAGTTATTTATAGCATAGGTATGTAAGGGACACACTCTGAACAAAACCAGGCTTGTTTCATTCATGAACAGTGTAGATCCTGATCATGTGTGCAGTTATACTGCAAAATGTAAATCGGCGAAAGATGGTAAATGATTAAAACCACTTGAACCCGAAAGCCCGCTACAGCGGCGTTTGCAAACAGTGCAGATCCAGATGAGCCGGTCGTAACGAGCAATGATCATCAGGATCTTCACTTTTCAGAGCTCCAGATAAAGTGCGTATTGGCGCATTTTACGCAATTATTTTAGCAGAACAGAACAGAACAGAACATATCATTTATTTGGCAATGATCTCAGACCACTTAGTGGTATATGAGTGCATACATGTACAAGGATTATTTATTATGAACAACAACAACAGCATGGCGAGAGTTATATGGAAGTACTGTACTCGGTCTAATTTATCAGCGAACTTGTTTGCAGGCAAATTTAGTTAAATAGTCAACATCTATATATTTTGCAATGATTCGGCTTGATGGTATTTATCAGTAGCGAGTATTGACTGGGAGAAATTCATCAAGCATTATATGTAAAGGAACATGGTCAGCAGAATACGCATTGATTATCAAAAGTGGGAGTACAAAATAGCGATGTGAAAATACGCATTGATTTTCGAATTGAGTAGTGAAAATACTGTCAAAAAGTTGAGAATTCACTTAGTTGAGCTGCAAAAATCAAACAGTGCTCTCAAATAAGTGAATGTTTAAAATTAATTACTTATAGTTTTTATCATTTGTTCCCTATTTAGTAATTAAGAAAATCAATAATCCATTTGTAAAAGTGAAATATGCAATGATTTTGAAATCAGGGGGTATAGTACGCTTTAGACACAAAGCTTATCTTGAGCTCTGACTTTTGCCGTAATTTTCATATTTTTGAGAAGACCACCCCCCCCCCTCCCCTTTCATAAATAGACTAGTCTGGAAATAATTTTGTGACAGTTGGATTGGTTGTAACATTGACATAACACAATTCATTCCAGATACTTACACTGCAGGGGTGAAAGGGTTAATGGATGATCCGTTGCTTGCAAACAGTGAAGCCCCAGATCAGACATTGCTTCATTGGTATGATCCAATTTAGATATCGTATATAGAGTTACATGTATGGGTAAACTGTAGAGATGGGCAGATAGACACAGAGAAAATATTATGTTTCCACGTATTCTTGTCAGGGTCCTAATGATACAACCAGTGAGCGAATTGCGACGTGCACACAATGTTGTTACTTACAATTCAGTAGACCCTCATCTCTGAAGTTGTGTCCACGAGTTGAAGTTGATACAATCCCCGTCCGTCCTGCAGCTACTACCATAATAACCGCAACCATTTCCACGCACCTAAATCATTGAAATTTCTGCATTAACCCGTAAAATGTAGGACTCCAAAAGTGACACCCAAGTTTAACACGAATTTCAAAGTCGTTATATGTTGACTTCGGGCAAGTGAGCCACGTGATTTAGCTATACATTGTATAATGAAAATACTGATGGCGATAAACAAGATTATTCAGTTTGAAGTCAAACAGACATAACAGATATGAAGAAAAAAACGCTACAGCAAAAATATTGGACGCACGGACAGAGCAATACCATACACATCCTATTTTTTCAAATGGTTGGGCCATAAATTGAATTAGTGGATGATGCAAAACAAGCACATGAAGTTTCAAGTGAATCCAACTGATAGTTGCAGAGATAAAGTGACTTTCAGTAATTTAAAAACGTTAACGTACATTTCTGCTAGTTGCACACACACACAGTCACGGATCCCATTGTGATCACTATGTATCGTTTAACCATAATTGAAAACACCCAGACAGTTTTATAGTGACAGTTTCATGTCATAAAACTGACGAACAAACTTACTGAACATTAACAACAACCTGTTCACTGTATGTCAATCTCATTCGTGATCGCATCGCATGACAAATATAGGACTCCGCTGATTCTTAGTGTGGCCCTAATAATCATGATAATGAATATAACCACGAATTTCAGTTGTGAGAAACACAGAATGTTTGTTACTTACAATTCAGTAGACTGGCATCTCTGATGTTGTCTCCATGGAAATATTGATAAGTCCAAGCACAGTCCGTCCTTCTGTTACAATAGTAACCGAGACCATCTCTCAACTACGAAGAAAATTAAATTATAGCATTAAAAGGTAGGAATTTAAAATTGTCGTCTGCTCTTTTTTCAAAAGTTGTCTATTTTCATAACAAAACCTGTTTTGGCATCACTAAGAACCGCAAATGGGTCTGTATTATTTGTGCAATACAATCATACAAACTTTGTACGGAAGCGTCCTGTGCCAATGTTAAAATATATGTACATGTATCTCCTGATTATGAGATAGTGTCTCCTAATTAGGAATTAGAAGAACAAATATTAACATTAATATTAACCAAGTCCTAATTATGAGATATTACAGTGGGGTCAGCGTGTAAGTGCATCACGAACGAACACGACAGGTTGGTTCCAACCTGTCGTGTTCGTTCGTGAGTGCACTTACACGCTGACCCCTCGTTCGTGTGTGCACTTACACGCTGACCCCACTGTAAGTCATAATTACGAGATACTAATTCCTAATTAGGAGATAGTAAGTCCTAATTAGGATAGATATATTTTAGCATTGGCACAAGGACTCTTCTATATTATTGTAATATCTTAAAATGTATATTTATAATACATGTACATACAATTGCATGAGACTAGCAACAAGTCTTCGAGATCGTGTTTTCATGATATAAAACTGAATATATACTGACCAGGAACATTAACGACGACCTGCTGGGCAGTACACATCCTTCACAATACCATCTCGGCTTCATCAGACTGTGCCACGACGTCGTAGATAGAAACACGGCTGCTACATGTAAAACAGTAACAACTAAGGTACATATACAGGATATATAACTGTTACATGTAGCCTTTAGAATGCAGGAAACATACATTGTCGCCTGCTGGTATTTAACATGGTTTCTTAACCCTTACACAATTATCAATTTGTTTGTCATCTGCTGTTTATTTTCTATTTTTAACATCAAAAACATGCTTTGACAACACTTTAGAATCATTTGAAATGATTCTGAAGTGCTGTCGAACAATGTTTTTATTGAGAAATAAGTCAAGATATAAAAGCAACAGCAGACGACAATTGTTGTGTGTAGCGGTCTAAGGGTTACATCTCAATGAAAACGTGTTTTGACAGCATTTGAAAATCAATTCCATTTCCAATGGAAATTATTCTCAAGTGTTTTCCCACTAGGTTTTGTATGTGAAAATTTGAAAATTAAAAAGAAACAACAGACGACACAATTTAATTCAGCATTGTAAGAGTTAACACCGAGAGTTAATGCATTTAATTTGGCAAGCAGTTTAGATCATATTGAGCCGTTTCATCACGATCTGCACTATTTGTAATTGGAGTCTACCTTTTACATACCATGTACCCAAGTATTCCTGTGCATGTATATTTGTCCTGTGGCTCCACCTGTAAATTAACTGTCTGACATTGAGACTAGGAGAACTTGGAGTAAAGCATGCATAATAATAAATTGATACGTGTGTTATATAATATAATTCTACATATCGGGATTATAAACTATACCGTTATATATAGGACATATAGGTATATAATTATGGTATATATACATATAAGACATAAGGTATATACTTATAAGATACATGTATGTATAACTCGAGATTAAAATGTATACAAATATGTGCATGGAATAACAAACAACACAACATATCATCAACATGTAGTAGAACAAACATCAGCGTGTTAACATACCATAAAATGTGATTTTGTCATGTAATAACACAGTGTATTAAAATCATGATACAGTCATGCAATAAATGAGAACAAATAAATGATTAGGTAATTAGTAGAGCTTCAATGCATGATGCTGCACATATGCAATAAATAAATCTTACATTTATATTGATTTAAAATGATATTTATTAAACTCATTGACTCATTTCATAAGAAATTTGGCCAAAATTTCTTATGAAATCCGCAAACTTGTGTAATAAATATATTAAATCATCACTCATCTAAGATACTCTCTATATACTGACCTGTGTCATGGTTGCTAGGCAACTACCTCTGTCCCCACTGACACTGGTGCACCCGACTGATGAAATTCTGTAGGCTGCCGATTTTTATCCCATTTCCTCTATTTCTCTACAATAACATGTTTTGAAACTGCATGCGAAGCATGGTAAATACAAATAATTCCACTACCATGACTACAGACAACACATTAGAGTTTCAATGCATTATGCTATAATTATGAAATAACGAGAATCTTACATTTACGCTGACTTAAAATTATATTTATTAAACTTGTTAACTGATATCATGAGAAACGAGGCCTGGTTTCTTATGAAATCAGTAAAATGTTTAATAAGTATATTAAATCATCACTCGGGTAAGATCCTCTCCATTTACTGACCTGCTTCATGGTTGCTAGGCAACTATCTCTGTCCCCATTAACACTTGTACATCTGCCTGCTGAAATTCTGTAGGCTGCCGATTGTTTTCTCATTTCCTCTAGTCCTCTAAAATAACATATTAAATCATCACTCGGGTAACATTCTCTCTATATACTGACCTGCTTCATGGTTTATGTATTTGACAACGATTACAAACAAGCGCGACAGCACTTATACAAATGCTTTCATTGGCACAGATGAAGGCGTAATTATAGTGGTCATTAATGTTGGAGGAAACTCACATGTCTGATCTGGCGACCACCATACCATCTCCCACCTCACATAGTGCCCCGGCCGAGGACCGAACCCGAGACCGCATTGGTGAGAAACTCACTCGATACCGATTGCGCTAACCGGACAACCGGACCTTGAACTTGGGAGCGGGAGGAGCACGAGTCGGTCGGGTAATGCAGATATGAATGATGAGAAACATGAGCGTGAAATTCCAAGCCAATCGCTAGGAAAATGTAAATAAGTTGTAGTGGAATGTAGAAACGCACAGGGATCATAGGTGAGGTGGGCGATGAATATATGGATGATAATAAACATACGTGTGAAGCCAATCGGTTATATGCTAAAGAACTTATTTATAGCAGAATGGAAAACGTGACGGACAGGCGAAACGACTGACGGACGGACAGATGGACATACATATTTTGCATCACTATATCCCTTTTCGCTACGCAATGGGATGAAAAGGTGAACACAGGTCCTCAGTGACCTTGACATTGGGTGGTCGGACGTTGGTCGTATGTAAAACAAAGCATCAGCCATAGACACATATTTGGGCCAACTATTATCAAAATCGGTGAAGCGGTTCGTAAGTTACTGAATAAACAAAACATTAACACATTTGCCTTACAAACAAGGTGAACATAAGTCCTTAATGACCTTGACCTTCGGCGGTCAGATTTGTGTCGTATGCAAAACAAAGCACTATACCTAGACGCGCAGTGTGGCCAAGTGAAATGTGTTACTAACGCACGGGCGTACGTACGCTCGCACGTACATGCACTAACGCTATATCCCCTCTTGTCGGCGAGGGGATAAATACAAACATCATGCATGCAATATACTGACCTTCATAGTTGCTAGGCAACAATCCACCGGCGCATCTGACTGTCTCTGTCCAAATGAACGACAGAACATTAGTATTTTTCTGTTGGGTAATATTTAACTTATTTCTTGTGAAAAGCATATATTGTCTTGATAATCCATGAGAATATTCTCCATGGTAGACGATTCTCATGAGCTGTCAAATAAAATAAATATAAGAACAAGAATTCCGCGGAATCAAATGTCTCGCCTTGTTCCGCCTTGACCTTGACCCTGGGGACTTGACCTTGACCCTGGAGCCCCGAGAATATTCCTATATTCATCTAGATATCATAGTAAAGGCATTTATAAAGTTTGATGACACGAAAACTTAACATTGAATGATGACGACGACGACTCCGGAAAAGCAAAACCTTAGTCTCGCTTTCCGCTTTCGCGGGCGAGACAAAAACAGCTGTGGGCCGTTTCACTAAACATCGTACGACTAAAATGTTCTTAAGTGCAAAATTTATGATAATCTGTAAATTACACATAAACAATGTATATGCCTATGCTCAATAAATGTAAATCCATCAATTGATATTTCTAGACGATCATAAATATGCAATTACGAAGATTTTAATCGCACGAAGTTTAGTGAAACGGCCCCCAGATGACACTAACATATAACGGCTATAAATAACCAA
>CM055275.1:53561781-53670436 GCA_029237695.1 Conchocele bisecta | reverse complement strand
GGTCTGTAAATCCGCGAGTAAACTTAATAGTGTATCAGCGGTGACAATATGTTCTGATAATGCCAATTATGTCATTTTAGATGGGTAGTTCCATCGTCATTGACTGATGAACGTGTGTGAAATGGCATT
Organism: Conchocele bisecta; assembly: GCA_029237695.1. Taxonomy (NCBI): domain Eukaryota; kingdom Metazoa; phylum Mollusca; class Bivalvia; order Lucinida; family Thyasiridae; genus Conchocele; species Conchocele bisecta. The sequence continues at coordinate 53,670,307 of CM055275.1, read as the reverse complement.
GACCCTTTGTATATGCATGTGTAGCACCAAATAAAAGTTAAATGAACATGTCTCACAATTGCACGACTCTGTTGTACAATCTTGTTATATTTTATAAGTCCGGGACGGCGGCAAAGGGTATTTGTCTTTTTTTTATTTGGAAATCACTGCGCTAATCTTGCCAATGTTTGTAATTTTTTTGAATATTGTGCTTCAAATCAAGCAGCTTGATTGGTTGAGACTGAGCTGTGCTACAGCTCAGGCTCAGACAATACAATTGCTTGATTGCCCATAGATGTTCAGACACGTTGATAATCTGGACAAGATAAACACAGGCGGCTATATATAATTGCACCTAAAGTGGAAAGTAATGTTGAGTAGATTATCACAGCAACCGCTACAAACCGGTACACTGTCCACCAACCCATGCTGGTTTGTCGCGCCATGTGATATTTCTCTATCTCGGAAAGAGCATTTTCCTGTAATCCAGCTCTGGGTAGCGCCTTTGGATATCACACGATGCGCTTAATTCATGTTTCGGAATGTCGCTTGTATCGATAGTAGCGAATTGCACAGATGCGAATAATACAACTATTTCAGTTAAGAAGAAAAATAACGATATCCCACGCGTTCAAAACCAAATGGTTAATGGTTTACAGCATGGAAATGTTTCACTAAACTTGGTACCATGGACATATTCTGACATACATTGTTGTGACTTTGCTCCTCACTAATTCCACAAGTGCCTATTAATATGTGCAACTCATTAAATGTGAACACATCCACTCAATAATTGCCAAAGCAAACGACTCTCAGTTGGGCGACGTAAACGTTAATGTTACACATATCTTAGTCGTACGAAGTTTAGTGAAACAGATTGCTGTGACTGAGCCAATTCCCACCGTGGACAGTCGGATGCCTATTGCACACTCGTGCCTCCTCGCGACAGTGTTAAATGAATGGCTATTAAATGTCCATATATTCCATAATTAAACAATTGCACCATCAATTGTATAGATTCTATTTAATATCAACGTGAACAATTGCAAATACTGAACTAATCGGATCGACCTATGAGATAACGTACTTTATTTAATACTGTGAGTTCCGCAGACAATCGATTGTGATAATTGCATGTAGTTTCCGTAAATTTGACGACATCTTCCTATTAGCTGCGAAACTCAATTCTCTGACAGCCGATGACATTTTCCAAACAATCAAAAGATAAAATTAAATAATTTTCGCTAAATATCGGTAGTAATAATGGACTGGAAGCATTATCTCATAGACATAGCCGTATATGATTGTTTGTGAGAACATAGGGCTTAATGAGTTTGCGAATAGCGTAGCCACAGATCAGACTGCGCACGATGCGCAGTCTGATATGTAGCCACGCTGGTCGTGAATTAATTGAGGAACATTTCTGGTGCCTCTAAGACAACTGTATATAGAACCCCACTAGCCATGTATGTTCACTTATAATGATATACACTGATCAAACACTCATTAAGTCATGGTTTGTCAGTTTGTGTAGCCAATGTTGCCGAACGACATATGGGCACAGACAACAATACCCCGCTATCAAGTAGAGAGAATATATACCCTACCATACTGATAGCATTTGTAAGTCGAGCCCACGTTGCGAGCATAGGTTTATTACGTAACTTGGACTTTTCCGGTTGCACGGTTAACGTAATTGGTAAATGTAACGGCACACTTCTCACCAATGCGACCTAGGGTCAATCCTCGACCATATGGAACGCAAAATCTACATAAACTCAAATAATTATTGCTAGCTCTAAATAAGTATTGCTAGCTCTAAATAAGTATTGCTAGCTCTAAATAAGTATTGCTAGCTGTAAAAGATTATTGCTAGCTGTAAGAGCTAGCATTGAATATTTAGAGCTAGCTCCCAATCATTTGAAGAGCTCTCTCAATCATTCTGAGCTAGCATTGCCTATTTACAGCTAGCATTAATTGTTTGAGGTTATGCAGATTTGACGCCAACTCTACAGAAACTCAAATAAGTATTGCTAGCTCTAAATAATTATAGCTAACATTAGTTATTTAGATCTAGCTACAAATTATTTAGAGAGCTCTTCAAATGATTTGGAGCTATCTCTAAATATTTAATGCTAGCTATAATTATTTAGAGCTAGCAATAATTTTCTGAGGCAGTAGTATATGAGAGTCGAAATGATACAAGTTTCTATGGAAGCCACCCACTACGTGTAGCGACTCCCACATGAAACTTGTATCATTGTTGACTCTCATATACTACTTGGATTTTCCCCCACTGTTATCACGGTATGGATGAGAAGAGTGGGAATTATCTTTCATCAACCGCGAGACCATATACTTCCTCGAAGGCTGTTATGAAATATAAATCTGAAGATAAACACTACCTAGTGATGCGCAATAATCGATAAGAGCACGGGCTCATCGGGTTTGGTAATAAATCGATCCAGATGATATACATTGAGAGACCACACGGGATCAGTCGCGCGGCGGCGACCACCTTCGAGCTCTCCCGGTTGATAGAGGTTGATAGAGGTTGATAGAGGTACCGCTCCCGGTTGATAGAGGTACCGCTCAACGATCCTCTGGTCCCGATGGATGTTGACGCGGTCGCGTCTAACATAAACGTCGTGTTTAGTCAATAGATGGGAGACCGCGCCCATGAACTCGCGGCCGGGATCGACCTGGAGAAGATTCGGCCATTTGAGAGGACTCCTCTTATATATTCGGAAAAGAGCGTCGGCCACGTCCTTAGACTCTTTAGTGGTCAGCGGCTCAGCCCCTTTATACAGACTCGCTACGTCAACGATTGTCAGTGCGTACTTGTACGTCTTGCGACCGACGCGATCGTGAGGGAGAAACAGGAGGTCAGCTTGGTGGACTTCGTTCGGCACCCGCACGTCCAATTTCGGCCGCGGAATATTGTGAGGCGCGGGCAAATATATCTGCCAGATGGCCTGCTTCTTGAGCCATTCCGTGGCGGCGTTTTCGGAAACCTTGGTCGCCGCCGCGAGGTTCTTGATGGCCGCGAGTCCCTTCCAGTAGCCGCGGTGGCTGTAGTATGTGTTCGCTCTAGCTTGCGCGCTGGGCGAACCGATAGTTTGCTACCAAACTTGCGCGTGTCCATCGTATGCGAGATACTCTAGTAGATCGAACAGCCTCCAACATGCCCTCTCCAGATCGTTCGATAACTGCGTCGTCGATACTAAATCTTTGGGGGAAGTTTCGCTGCAGCTGCAGTTCAATCTCCGATTGCTCTCCCAACTGCACAGGTGTGGTTGGATGAACTCGGGGGAATCTAACATCCGATTTGCGAAAAGGGTGGCCGCTATTTAGTCCTCGCGCCACGTCTCTAGAGAGTCTTGTGCCAGACTGATCAGACCCTTCGCGCCAGTCAAACGGTATGTAAGGGCCGTGTAGCCTACATCGATCAAAGCGTAATAAAGCTCGTCAACTAACATAGTTTTATATATATATTATTTAAAAATGTTATTTAAATTAATTATTGCTTATTGATTTTCCAATATAGTAGCTGAAGAGACCCGTCGCAGCCATCCCCACGACGATGAACACGATCTCGCGGTCTTTTTGGGCCTCTGACGGTAGATAGAAATCTGAAAGTTGGGGCTCGGGATCCAGCGACGCGAGAATTTTCTGCGGATATGCCAGCGCGTACTCGAGGTTGGCTTCTTCAACGTTCCGGAAAGTTTGCACAGCGTGATTCTCGCGGCGAAGCTCTTCGTTGATCCAGTCCAGACGGGCAGTTCGTTTTTTGACCATGCTGCGTCTGAGCTCTTGAGTTGTTCTGCAGCTAAATCGTGACGCTTGCGCTCATCATCCGCGTCCGAGTTTTTAGGAATTAACGAGAACAGAAAGTTTCTACCGTTGAACGCCAATGCGCTCACCACCGTACCACCACTCCGATCGAAGCCATTTATTTCCATATATTAGCAGGTAGATCTCGAGTCCCAACTGCGGCCGCTACATCTAAGGTCACGAGCACTACGTCTCTCACGGTCATGTCCAATTTGGGAGCGGGCCCTCCTAAGGCCATCTTTGATAGTCGAGCAAACCCGATACTGAGACCCTATATCACAACGGCGTGATAAAGCGCATTCACTATCATTTTACCATCGTTTTCAGCCATTGCATATAGTGATTATTGCATATAAAAGGGATCGCGATCATTGTTTAAATGGGGCGTAATCGGTTTCAGAACCACGGCTGGTTGTCTCGAAATGTAGTTCCGCACACACAGGGTGCCCACAACTGCCAGAACACCACCAACAACCCACGGGATGATCCAGGTAGGAGGAACATCAATCCCCGATTGCACTTCCATCCCAGATTGAACCGCAGCTGTCTTCGGATGTTTTGCTGTTTCTGACCCCAACTGCCGCTCCTGTTCCAATTCGTGAATTGGGGGTGCTAGAACAAATAACGACTGTTTGGCCTCTCGAAGCTCGGCGAGTATTTTATCTAGTTTAGCTTTTCGGGTGACAGCCGCTGCTCGCCCAGCTGCCTGTCTTTTTGGATTTTTGTGTCGTGCCATCGGAGATAGTTCATGTGCAGCAATCGGGGAATGCTGTTCCGTCACTCTCGCAGGTGTGTCTTATGTCATCATTTTCTGAGCTCATAGTTCGTGGGCATATACGTCCAAATTGACAGTGCTTAGCCGTGGTCAACGCGGTTGTCAGCGGAGCTAAGTACATTCCAAACGTTTGATAAATTGAGCAGCAGACTGTACTAAGAGTGTGTCCTACAAAAGGGTCAGTATCTAGATCGCCAATCAAGCCCGCGGTGTTTGGTATAGGGAGAAGTATACTAACGGCGGTAGCGTACAAATGAATAGCCGTCGATCCAAGAGTTTTCGTCATCTCCGCACCCAATTTAGATTCGTATCGCGCATACATTTTATCGACCTCCGCATCTGACATCTTGTCCACCTGACAAACTGAGAGAAGCCTACCGAAATATCGCTCCGATTGTCCCCCAGCAACCAGCGCAGCTAGCCGCTCGCGTCGCGTCGTGTTTTCATTTTATTTCAGGAAAGATACCGTATCGGCAGTCGTACCATCTTTCAGGAAAGATATCATGTCGGTTCCTACAGGTCCAGTCGTGTCGGCAGTCGACATGATTGTCTCTTCCATTAGCTGATCGAGAAGTTCGTCCCAGTTCATTCTTTTATTTTCAATAATTAGTACTATTCTGACTAGCCTCATACGTCTAACATATTGCCAAGCGCACCACCCGATACTTATGATCACCGTTATGCTCGCAACAAAGCTCGCAGCGGAGCAACAAATTGATTCCCACATTGTTAACCATTGTTCAGCATTTATTCAACATTTGTTCATCATTGTTAAGCATTGTTATGTATTTGTTAAGCATTGTTCAGCAATTGCTCAGCATTGTTAAGCATTTGCTCAGCAATTTTTAACGCGCGTTAAGCAATTGCTCAGTAATTAATTGATAACTTCATAATTTGTGGGTTGATCAGTCTTTAACAGAAGCTTGGCGTGCTTAGTTTCCGAAAGCATCTGTCGAACCTCCAGCTGCTCCTCGCGCGTTGGGATAATGTCGTTCTCTCAAAGAAATTCATCGAATGAGTCTCTGTCCTTGCAGTGAAAGAGGGCGGCCCATTTCGTTTGCTCTCGCAGATCCTTGAGGACGGCGTTGTACTTCTGAGTGGAGATCCATACGCTTTGCCCCGCATGGCGACCAGAAAATGCGAGCTCGGAGAGCATGTCCTTCTTTTTGGTCATCGCCGCATTGGCCGAGCAGTCGTCAATCACGTATAGGGTGGACTCACCCTGGAATTTTTGGTATAAACCACGCAGCCAATCGTGAAGCCTGTCGCCGGTGTCAACGACGTATATCTCAGGGTCAGCCAATATCCACGGGCGCCGCTGATAAGTCTCGTTGTGCTGCACAGTGGGACACAGGATCACAATGTGTCGAAAGGCATCGCGGTAGGACCCCTCGAGCAAGTCGAGGATGAAAACCGTTTTTCCGCATCCTGTCTGCCCACATATTATGGCAGAGTGGGCATCACAAACTTTATTTTTATTTTCAGTACAGTGCTGAGACGTATCGACCATCTTTGAGGTTGAGTTGCGCATCTGTGATTATATATAAGTTCACGTTCAATGGCCCAGCTCCATCCGCCTCTTTGGTTATCTGGATCATCACACCCTCGCTAGCGTTCTCAACTTGGCGTCCACTACCGTGCATTTGGTCGTCGTCGCTGACTCGCATGTCTAGACATAACGCGTATTTGGTAGTCATGAACTGCGCGAGGGAGACGTCCGAGAGCTGCAGGTATTTGGCAACCGCGGCAACCTCCGGGAGGCGCTTAGAGCCGACAGCAAACTGCTTTCGGGCTTCGTCCCATTGCTGGTGCGGGCGAAGGCCCTGGCTGTAGAGTTGATTGGGAACTCCCTCGATCGTCACCTCGACCTTCGTGATTTTTTGTTATAAAATTTGACGCTTTTTCTAGCCCCGAGCGCGAACCGACCATCCTCGAACAGCATCAGTATACTTTTCATCGAGCGGGCGGGTGCGTTGACATTAATATTCCACAATGTGTCGCTTTTGTCTTTCGTCATCTTGCGGTGGCGAAGAACGCGGTCGTAAAGTATGGCAACGCGCCCGGCGTACTGAGATCTGATCAATCACGCGAGTTCGGGCATCGTGACCATGTCGTACTCCAACGAAACATTGTCGATCGCATATGTCGATGACATGTCGGTGGCTATGAGAACTCGGCCGTAGTCGTTGATATTTAGTTCGTATTCGAGGCGGTCAGCCAAAGCACTCTGATAGTAGGGCATGCGACTCACCAGCAACTCAAAGTCGAGGGATGTATAAGTGGTTGCCGTAAGCGGCCGCAATCGCGTTGTCGCTCGCGTTGTTATCTGCCTTGTTACCAGCCCCGATTCTAAGTCTGGTTACGTTCTTATTTTTGCTGGAGTCAATACCCTGATAGACCGCATTTTCGCGCTCTTGCGCCATCTTCCGCAGGTCCTGGTAGCAGTGGTAGACGTCGCTGTCGTCGATCGACATCATCTCATTACCGGACATCTTTATAATGGTCTTCGTGACGATGGCGCGACCCAGGTTCTGAACGACGGTTCGGTCCTCGTCCGTCGACGCCAGCGAAATGGTGAAAGCGAGGCGAACAGTCCCCGGCACAATGACGTCGCTAGCTCCGAGGTTGGGGAAGCGGGCCAAGAGCTGCTGGTTCTGGTCGATCGTCGATGGGTTGTTCGTAATAACGACGCTCTGTCTCACGCCGCCTTTCGTCACGAGTGGCTCCCGCAGTCTGCGGTATGGATTGAGTTTGCGGCCGTATTGACTCGAAGACATATTTAGTAACTCTAGTAAACCCGTACGTTTTTTTCTTTAATACATCGTTAAAGATGGGTGATTACGACATGAAATAATTCGATCGCGACCGAGACGATGCCCTCAATGATGACATCGATGATGATGATGACTTCGATGATTTCCTCACGACCTTCGACGAAACACACTTCATAGAGAATCTAGCCGGCGAGGAAATACGTGGGGCCACCAACACCATTAGTCAAAGTCAGGAATTAGTCGAGGGTGCTGTAAACGAGTACTACAACATTTTGGAAGAAAGGGGTGCGGTCCCATATGTTGGCCGCGACTACTCCAAGTTCGAATTGGATCTGCGCTGTAGGTTGCGACTAAAATCATCAAATGTCCCGATCATCAACATGAGGAACAGAAAACCCCTAGCGTTGAGCACCATTGCCGGAAATCGGATTTCCAGATTGGAAGTCTGGTAAAACAATTCTGCCCGCCCGCGCTGTAGAGGCCATAGAGTCTACCGACGAAACGATGGGGAAGACAGCCGCCGCGATATAAACTGTCGAGCTCCGCGAGGTCCCTCGTGTAGCCACCGACGCTATTCGCATAATAGAGATCATTGAAAGCGAGATAGCCGGAATACTCAACCTCGACCAAGGGTCGAACGATGACGCACAGTTACCTCTTCGCGAACTCCGGGGACCCGATCCGGCTCTACAAAAGGTCCGGGGCGAACTGGTCCTTAACCTCTCCAAACTATCGGTGCTGGATGAACATATCGCGGTAGAAAAAGAAAACATGGGGAAGCCCGTGGCGATTGAGAATCTACCGAACAGATCACCGAACGCCTGCGGTCGTTACGGGATGAAAGAGCAGCTCGCTAGAGGGTGCATCGGTTTGCCTTGAGGCGCTCAGTACCCAAATAAGTCGGATCCGCGAAACAATCTCGAGGGTTCTGCACGAAGAGACGACACTCAGTGAGCGTCTTCTCACTCTGTTCAGAGAGCAGGGCGACACGGTAGTAAGCATCCTCACAGCTGTCGGCATGAATATATAAGCCATAGTTCTAGCTTTCACTGGCGGTGCGGCGGCTGCTCCCGCGCCAGCACCCGCGCCATCCGGTGGAGCCAAAGAGTGGGCAAAAAAGCATCTAAAAGCCCTCATCAGTATCCTGGCTAAATTAGCCAGACAGGCGGCTGCCGCGCTGCCTGGGTTGATCGGGAGTGTCGTTTCCTACTTGTTATCTATATTATCAAAAACGGCCGGATGGCTCGCCGAGAATGCTTGGTCTTTAATCGTGGCGATCGCCAGTCTCCTTCTTTTAGCCGCCCGATAGTTCCTAAAACCAAACCGCGAATAGTCCGATCGCCACGAGGGCGACGACGAGCGCTAATTTCTCCTCCTCGTGGGTTGTGATACTGGTTCCCGCTCCTGTTCCATTTCGTGAATTGTGGGAACTGGTGGAACTTGATGGTGTGCTTTGTATTGGGGTGGGTGTTTGCGGTTTTATGTAATATGTTCCACTTACAGCTCCGCCCCTATTCATCTTGGGGGGGGGGGGGGAGCTTGATGATACCCGTGTTCACGTTCCCGTTGTGGCCGACTTTTTGATTGGTGGTGGCGATTACGATCTGATTATTGTAACCGTCAACTGGGTCGTCTCGTGGTATCATATTGCTCGGCGCCATATAAAGACCTATTCCAAATACATAGTATAATGGGGTGTGGGCATTGTGCAAAACGTCTTGATAATTATCGATCGCTTTCTCCAGGTCCACCTTAGCTGAGATGGCGTCCTCTACATTTGCCAATAACTGTTTTTGCGCATCAAACGCCGTTCCCGTGCCCACTGAGCGTTTGTTTCTGTGAGCCGAGGATGGCCCAGACGTATGTGCGAATGGAGTCGTTGAGGCGAGTAACCCCGCCCTGCGTAAATCCAGTGGTTTTATCTAACATAAATGTGGTCCACGAATTTCGCATCTACGGAATATCACACTGGTCTAGGTATTCCACGTGGGCTACTTTAGTAGGTAGGCAATCACAATAACCGTCTTTACACGCAAGCTCTCCAGGCACTTCATCACCGAACGTCATGGTATTCAACTTATAATTATATTTAGTCCATGTTGCCATTTTGCTAACTGGTGGTGGTGTTATAGTCATGCGATCACTCCACAACCCTGAGAAATATACAGGGATTTTATCCAGATGCCCACCACTAACTCAACCTTTAAGGTGAACTAACCCTAAACTGTTGGTTGGCGTATATACTTTCTGTCTCCAATCCGCGTCTTTCGGTACCCCAAATTCGTTACACAATCATTATAATTAAAGCTAAATGCCTTGGTATCCATTGAAATATATTATTATGTTTGCTACTAGTGTTCAAAAAGAGAGAAGTCAATCGATAACTCGAGGGCTACCGGACATGCAACATTGACTGCCCCCATTAGGTATTCGCCTCGGTTTCAGAGGTCCAATTAAAATGATTGTTTCCCCTCGGTGCCAAAAATTTGTTGGAGAGGTGCCTGTGGATCTAGCCTTTACCAAAACCCTCAAAATACATTTGAACCAGTTGAACACGTCGTACAACCTGGTAAATGGGGCCCCCTGCCCACTACTTGAAACAGTGCCCGCCAGTGATTGTTATTTTGGGGAGACTGTGACATTAGACTTCCCATCCCCCGAGATGAAAGTTTTGGAATCTGGACACATCCACGAATTTAAGGTCTCTATTCTCGACGACAGGCTAAAGAGTTGAAGAACTATTATCCGATATCGGTCGTTCTAGAAATTTCGAAGAATTAGACACAAGCTACCCAAATTTATATCCATATAAAATGAGTATATACGGGTCAGATAGTTCTTCCAATCCCAATCGCGATTGGTTGTCCCCACCGAAATACAAATATGATTCAGGTGGTGGATTCACCCCCTCAGAGAGTGCTTTTTTAACTAACGGGAAAACCGTAGCACTGGTTGATGACACTGTGACTTCAGCTACAAAGTACATTCGTAGAAGTATAACACAACTGAGAACTGACGTCCTAACATATATAGCACAAGTTCACGAAAAGGCCCGGACGGGATTGAGGAAGTCCGGACGGGTATTGAGAAAGTCCGATCAGATACACCGACTGACCTTACGGAAGCATATGGGATGTTGCGCTCTGAGGACCAGACAGCACTTATTGAACTAGGCGGAAAAATAACCGAATTTCGGGAAGAGGCCCATACAGAGTTTATGGATGTTTCCGATAAACTAAACCGAGTTCGTAGAGACGCTCACAAAGCACTTGAAAAGGTTCGTGTTGAGGCCCATACCGCTATCGAGGAGCTTGCTGCATTGTTTGACACATCTGTAGAGCAGTTTAAGTAATTACACCGCAGAAAACCCATCATCACTGTTTGGGCTGAGGAGAGGGGCCCATTGAATGAGGGGATCTATGAATATTCATTCGGCGCCAACGCGAGCAATATATATGGGGGATACGTCATGACAACTCCCGGTACGCTTCTACGAATGGCGGTCTGCTCGGTTAATTTTAAGGGTAATTCTGTGGCCGCCGTCACCGTAAATCTCGTACTGGATGGGGAAGAACGGGCGATTGGAGTAACTAAACTCTCTGGACAGAGGTCAGGGATGGTTTTGTTCGCCGATGACAATCCAAAAGTTTCTGAAGGTAGTGTTATTAACTTTGTTACGAAAATCGCTGACCAAGCGAGTTTTTCCACTGTTGTGACATTGTTAATTGAACTCGATATATGAACGAATCACCGCTTCCGAGCACGCTTCCAATTTTCAACAATGTTGATATTGGTTTTGGCGAAAGAGGTTCAGATTTTAGATTGGAAAATATCGTAGAGATGCAGGATATTCTAAAATGAGAGGGGGAAACGAGGAAAATGAATGCTAAAACGTATAAACGCGCGGCAAGCATAGTGGAGGGGGCGAGCGCCGTGCTGGCAGCAATTTATATAATGGGTGGGGCCGGAACAGCCGCATTATTGTCTACAGTCGTGGCAATTCCCATTGCAGGGGTTTGAGCGGGGTAGCCGCTGGGGTCTGACTGCTGTGTATGGCGTTCAGAGTAGTGGGAAGAAAATTCGAAAATAAAAGTTGAAAGGACGACAGAATATCGGTTAGCTCAAGGTCTAAGAAAAATAGCATCGACGTTATCGTGTCCAAAGCGTTGGCCGATAACAATATATCGGACGCTGAATTTGAGTTGGTGGTGGAGGAGATGTCTCGACATGAGGAATTAAAAAATACTATTATAACTAAGGCGCGCGCCACCCTTCCCAAGATTGAGAATACTGATTGGGATAAATTTAGATTAAGACTGGGAGATAAAGTGAGGGGAACAGTTACAACACCCACTGACCACCATACATTTATATAACCGCAAACTTTCCGTACCAGGAAGTAATCGTGTTACCGCGTGCCGCAGTCACCTCTCTCATATATACATCGCCTCGTTAGCTTGGTGCATAAACCAATGCACAAAACAAACACACCGGCGACTGTCTCGGTGGTTGTGTGTGTGTTTTAAAATTAAATCAATACACACCGTGGCCACGATAAGGCGAACTACACTCGGCTATAAATACACATAGCCGTGTAATTGGAAAATTGTCGTCTGCTGATAGATTAAAAAAGGTGGTGATGCTTGCAATACTCGTAAATACCGGTACGATGACACATCTCGTGACTACCTGTCTTCAACCACGCACACTTAACTAGAACCATTGTGTGAATACATATACTGAGTATAACCAATGAATTTCTTATCTCTAAAAGGGTGTATTTCGCCTTATCGATTATTGCGCAACACTAGGTAGTGTTTATCTTCAGGTTTATATTTCATAACAGCCTTCGAGGAAGTATATGGTCTCACGGTTGATGAAACAATAATTCCCACTCTTCTCATCCATACCGTGATAACAGTGGAGGAAAATCCAAGTAGTATATGAGAGTCAACACTGATACAAATTTCCTGTGGGAGTCGCTACACGTAGTGGGTGGCTTCCATAGAAACTTGTATCATTTCGACTCTCATATACTACTGAGGCTATGTGGATTTGGCGTTCCATACTACCAGGTGGGCAGTATGTGACTGTTTGTCGCCAGACCGAACACGTGGGTTTCCTCCGGGAACTTCGGTTTTCTCTCACATTTAGGATCACACGTGTTTGAACGGATGGTCAGTATGTTTGTGGCATATGGATATTTTGTACAGATTTGGGTAGCTTTCGTTGGTTGTTGGTAATTTGCATAGCTTTGTGCAACTACGAATGCTCAATCATTACACACAACATAAATTGTCAATTATCTACACATTCACCGTTCCGAACATTCGGATCCATTTTATACTGTCAAAATACCCACACAAAGGAACGTACTTATACGTAAACTCGCGGGAGGTGACGTCAATTGTATGTTGGCAACAATGTACCCAAACCAGCAAGGGCCAGTGTCATTAATCTTCGTGCGATAAAAACAGTTCATACCAATATTTTTTTTTATAACTGAACTCCACAGAGCAATGTGGTTCCTGAATGCTACCTGTTTCCACCCACGTGTTAGCGTAATTCAATCTGAGCACATCCATTAAAGATTTATAAAAGTCGGCTGCTAATGCCAACTTCGCTGTACATTTTAGTTTTGCACTTACGAACTTCTTAGTCGTATGAAGTTGAGTGAAAGAGGCCCCAGATGTACCGAAATAACATATAAAACACTGAAATACGAACTGTTCTTCAATAACCTGTGTTTAGGATCACCCTTACGCCGCCAGCGGTGCGAACGAAATATATTGTTTTACTTTTCTCGCGATTGTTGTAGTCCTTGTAAAATGGTAATACATGTAATACATGTAGCACGGTTACATTAAAGACCAACTATATTTGCTTCAACGATCATTGCTTCTTCGTAAATTTGATGGAATATATGTATAACATATATGTGAACACTGCCTCTTTATTGTATCCTATACGGCACCTGGGGTGGTCAGGTCGGCCATCTTTGTTTGTTCCAACCATCAGTTAGTTTCACCTGTTTTACCGTTTAACAAAGAACTCAAAATGTGAAGTACACAATATGATATAATGTTGCTAATCACATGTGAAAAAGCCAGAAGAACGGACTACTATCAATTATATTACACCAAACTGTAAAGTAGCCAGTTTTCTGGACAGGTTTGTGCCTGTGTTTTTAACAACATGAATCACCATTATAAATAGCTTCATACACAGAAAATCGCACAGAGTGTCACTTTTACCTGGTAAACCACACAACACATACCATATGAGCCGCGTCGCGAGAAAACCTGTCTTCGGGAAATTATTGGTCAAATTAACATTTTGTTACATGGCAATGGTATTTGTATGATAAATTGAATGCTTTTTATTTGATCATGATATCTGCAATATTCATTAAGATATTATATTTTATACAACACCACCATTCAGGTCGTTTGAGCAAATTAGACGTCAATTAAAAGCGACGTCAAACGACGTCAAAACGTCGTCAAAACGACGTCAAAACGACGATATGGTATCTACGTATCTACCGGTACACATATAGTATACGCCAACATTTACAACAGTTTGCAAGTTGACAAACTAGAAGAATGTTTGGCATTGAATAATTAATGTATAGACGGGTGAGCTTGATTTTGTTGGTAATACATGACAGTGAAAAGCGACAAAGACAAACAGGCAAGTTCATGTACCAGTAGGTATAAATGTTTATGCGTGTACGGCGGATTCGGTATGCGGGTTTATTCTTTTTGACTTCCTGTTTACTGAGCGTTTTACTAATTTATAATTGTAGAAAACCACAGAAATATATGAATCAGACAGTAATATTTACTGTCCATGTATGTCATTTCTTATTAATTAACTGGTTGGTTCATTGGGCTATACGACAGTTTAGCAAATACAGATGGGAATACACCTGCAAATGGGGAGGACAATACGTTCAACATTAAAGGTACATGCCCACTCAGTAGGCACACACTGTTCTTTATAGATAGTTTTGTATATTCATTAGATATGAAATTTTCAGGCAAAATAAACATTCATTTCACCATAAAACCCCACGTACTGATTGACATTACTATGCAATTTATATCAGATATAAATTTCCATACTGATATCAGGGACGATAATAGTGTTTCCTTAAAATGTTAACGGACATTACTATTTATTCTCTGTATTTATTTGTTGATGTGCAATGATCATACTTTATAATCTGTCGAAATATTATTTGTTAAGGTGACGCATTTAATTAGTATAAATAATTAAAAAATGTCATGCCTCATTTGCATATGAAAATAGCCTAATACCACCGCGAGTCACTATGAGTAAAATAAATATTAGTAAATGATTATATCTGTATAGCGGGCACTCCTAATGTTTTAGAACTAGTGGAATGGTGACACAATTATACACTTATTTAATTCCAAAATAATACTTTGTGCCTACTGAGTGGGCATGTACCTTTAATTACATTAAAATTAGTACACATTCGATGGCGCGCCATAGAATGTAATTGAATGTAATCTGTAAGACGAATCGGCAAATACCGTTGATCTGACATCACGCTTATTCAAATTAAAATAAATTATGGGCTGGGTTTGTAGGCCGAATACAGCCGCATATGCGTCGCCAGGGGGGTTGCGGGGGATGCGAACGCAACCCCATTTCATTTTGTCATTTGTTTTTAATATTTATATATTCGTCGTTATCTCATGAGCAAGTGAATAATTATGCTCGGTAAACAACACAGTGTGAATCGCAGGCATATCTTATCACAATAAGCAACGCCCCCACCCACATACCACTCGCAAGTTTGTTTACCAACTGTTCACTCTAATATAATGTTAGCCAAGTGGAGAAGACGTAGGTTACAACTGATGCACCGGTGTGGAGTTAATGTAAACAAACGTATCATGCTCATACGTTAGAACGTGAAAGCTGGGAGGGTAACGCGTAATTAACGGGATTTATCCTTTCCGGAATCCAATTTCACCTGATTTGACCCTGATGGATTATTATCCATTGGAGTTGAATTAGGTTATATCCCTTATAGAGGATGGGCTAAATGAGTTTACTGGTGTGGTATGGGCGCCTAACACCGATCAGGGTATCCTCGGTATCCTAGTTTAGATTAAATCAGTGCACCTATTACCACATATGTTTGTCTTCATATCGTCAATCCCGTATATTTATCACTTCAGATTTTGCAAATATGTGTAATTCACAACGCGCCTAAATCAGATTTGATGCCTCTGAAATAACCAGTACAACTCGTTTTAGTGCATCTACTATCCAAACAAATTCCCGGCCACCCGCTAAAAAAGAGGTGACACCCCTCTCGTGCTCTCCCCGCCGAGTCCCTTCGGCGCTCGCAACCCCTTTCGAAAATCCTGGCGACGCCTATGAGCGGACTAGGTATTTTTCATGTCGGTTGTACTCGGCCACCTGTATGTTTGCTGTCTATGTCACGCAAACCTTCATTTGAATGCGACAAGCCTTAACTTACAATATCGGTAATCCAATATGTAGACACACTCAGATAAATCTGCATTCATGTATACAACAATGTGTTAAGTACATGTGCATGTTGCAACATATTTATGCATGTCTAGGTTTACAGATATTGTTCTATGGAAAACGATTGAATTCGTATTGACAATACTCTCTGCACTGTTTGTCACAAATTTAAAACTCAAGGGGAAATGAACTGTCGGCATATGCGCAATATAAGATATCAACTTATGTTTAAACGTGTTTACTGATGGGCAACTGAACTTCGAAATCAGAGTGCAAATTAGAGCGGAAATTACGTCAGCTAAGTTAACGACGTCATATCTTCTGACGTCGTCAGACTCCCCAAAACAGGTTTTCTCGCGACGCGGCTTATATATACCCACTACTGTACTGTTATTAGCTATCAAATCCAGTGACATTTAAACAGTCAGGTCACCTACTATGCTATTAAATATGGCTTTACATATGGCTAACGTATGGCTAACATAGGCTGTGCATCAGATTGGAAAGTTTACAGGTTGAAATTTATTTTGAGATTGATGGGTAAAATGCTCAGATATTTCGTATTTGTATAGTTTGCTGGCATACTACTTATAGCTTGCCGTTCTCATATAAGTATATTATGTATTGCACCAACTTTGATTCGGTTTACTGTCATATTATTTTCTGTATGTGTCAAACGCACGAAGTGGTGAAACTGTACGATGGCTTGTACATCCAAAGATGGCGGAGATATGCTCTATATTGTATACAGTAACAAGACACTATTCACATATGTTATACTCATATATCACATCACTCTTATGAAGCAATTATCATTGAAGTCATTGTCAAGTGTATCTATATATTACTTAATACCTGGACTTGATAATTTACATTGTTATCTGGTTATATGCGTTTTATATCAGACTTGCCGCACTCGATATCAGGGGCGATAACCGTATTTCCTTAAAAAGGTTGACTTTTCAGGAAGAAACATCACATAAGTAACCAGGTAGCACGTAAGGCCACACTAATATAAAATTATTTATTTTTGAGGAGGTATACACGAGATTTACGAACCTGATAAAGTCATATTCACCGAGGCCGACGGCGGAGGTGAATATGACTTCGAAGGTCTGTCAATCTCGTTTACACTGACTGAAAATACAATAATTATGTTATTATTTTATTATATGACTTATGTTTTTGCTGAATCCCGACTGACATTTATGTACAACTTTTCTTCAGTTTGCATCTATTGTTGTTATTTTGCTGTCAACTGTGAAGTATATTTGTAAGCTCGTTGCTGATTGGGTGATACTATTTGCGTAGTTTTGTTCAATTGGCTCGTCGTTGAACCTTGTCACGTTTCGGTTGCGTGATCAGTGGCTCGCGCATCCAGGTCAATATCACATTTAGAATATCACTCTCGGAGACTGATATTCAGGTGAATATCATATGTCCGCAATAACGTGACCCTCTATTGGGCAATATCATTGGTTGGACTTCTCAGTCATATAATAATAACATATATTGAGATTAACATTGATAAAATAATAACTGGTTCTTGCATATTATTAGTTTAACATGTACTGGCATAAATAATTATCCACGATGGCAGAACTACAACTTAGCCTAGCATTTTAGTAGCATTTTCGTAGAATGATATATGTAATGACTGATTTCAGGCCATACCTTATTTGTATCACGGTTCTTTGGTGGATGTTCAGAACGCCTAACATTTGTAAAATTGAGTGTAGTTTGCTGTATTGTAACAAAACCGTGCTTAATAATTTTCCTGTACATTGTACTATATACGGTGGAACCTCTCTAACCGGATGCCAAGCAAATACATGTGATCTGATTGTTGATCAGTTTCTTGTTCATGTATCTCAGGTGATACTATCTGTTCGTGATCGCATAGCACGCAACTATTTCTCATAATGATCAAATGCCTGATTTATAGTGATACCTCTCTAAGCTGGTCACCATGGGGACCTCCCAAGGTGTCCGATTTAGGGAGGTATCACTGTACAATAACAGGCTGAACGACGAAGAGTGAATACCCTGAACAAAAGGATTAATGTGCCCTATTCACACTGGATGTGCGTACAGTTTTCCAGATCATTGTCATTATGTCACTTGCCATAACAATAAATATCGAGTCTCTAACCAGAATATACATTTTGATCAGGGTCTACACTGTTCGCTGTCGAGTAGGGAATCCATTTATGATTCCTTAAATGAAAACAGTAGATCCAGACATGGATAAACGTATAAACAGAAGTTCTACCCCGTTCCATACCTCTCGTGAGGGTAACAATTTAACCCCATCTCTTTAATGTAATGCATGAAAGAGTGATTTTTGCAATCGGTTGTCCGGCGTATTTGATATGTTAGCGATATAAAACTGTCAAAGCTGTATCAATAAATTAATAATAAAGAACATACACATGCGGAAATTGGTTATTTTACCGTGTCAAGGTGTCTGTAACATTACACAGTTTACTAAATGTTGACCTACATGCAACAGGTTTGGGTAATATGCATTTCAGTTGCTCACACTTTTTGAACGGGTCAAATTGCAGCGGCCGTAGATAACATATCGGAGGCGAATTATTGTAGCTAGAATAAACTGGGCTGATAAAAAGTAACTTTACTCAACAAATGCATATTCAGTAAGGAGGGTTATAATCTAACCATTGTTAGGCAACATACTTCAGTCAGTTGAATGTTGAACAGAGACTACTATGATCAGACTACGCGGATGCGCATACTGACATAGGGTTGCAATGGACATTCCATCAACTATTGATCTATTGCGAAAACACGATATATTGGAATTTAACATGGGGAGTCAATTTCCAAATTTTTGGAAATTGACTCCGAAACCTGGCGAGATAGCTAAAAAATGATGTTTTGGGGTGGTTGACTTTTTTGTTATTGATGAAAAAGTACTTACTTTTAAATATTGTTTAGATTTAATGTGTTTAATGGCCAAATGTTCGTCGGCAGCACAACGTGGACAGACAGTAGTTTACTTCTATTTGCAAAGTATACTATGTTGTAAAAAAGTCGTCATAAATGCACTGTTAATGTGTGTTTATTCTTAAACTAATATAAGCTTTATTACGAAGAACAACAACTACACTGTACTTGGGATTGGGGACTACATACGTTATGTTTTCTGATAAGTTTCACAGGCAGAGGTGTTGTCTGGTAAGAGTTATCATTATTACATGCTTTTTCCACAAAGCGGAAAAGGGTTCATATCTACATGTAAGGAGCACCGCATGCGCGCTTCATATACAGTCCGAGTTTCGCAGAGTCGAGAATAGAAAGTTGCTACCGCTGAATGCCAACACGTTCACCTCTGCTACACCTACGAGCATTGCGATCGAAGCAATCTTATATATTTCAATGTATCTCTCGCAGGCAGGTCCAACTTGGGGGCGGTCCCCCGAAAGCAATCTTTGATAGTCGAGCAAATCCGATACTGAGGCTCGATATCACCACGACATGATATACCGCATTCACTATCATTTTACCATCGTATTCAGCCATAGTAGTTACTGCATATGAAAGGGATCGCAAGCAGTGTTTAGATGGTTCGCAACCGGCAACAGGCTTCGGAAGAATTAATAAAATAAATCCATGTCCTTACGTGACCGTAATGCGTTAGTGGTTAAGTAATGCTGTTTACTTGATGCATGTTAAAATATATACACCTCATAGTATGATATATGGCGAAATTTGACATTTTCCTATCGATATTCTTATTAAGACAAGAATGGTAAAATATTAGGCATGCATTGTCCAACAGTATATTATCCAACAGTAGATTTTATTTATATATTGTATATTTTTGATGTGCATATAATATGGAGTTATATACGTATATAAGATGAAAGGTTATTTGATTTTATGTGGACATATGCAACTCTTGAAGCTGCGCAACGATATTGCGCGACTATCTGCTTAGTGTCTCGTTTTGGCCGCGCCGTTGTGCCCAGTTTCTGACCCCACGATTTGCAAATTTCGGCGGGGTGCCTCGTTGTCGCCACATGCTAGTCATGTTGTCCCCTCGTGTTAGTCCCGCTATCGCCTCGTTGTGCCTTGTTGTGCCACGTTGTGCCTCATTATGCCTCGCAACCGCCACGTTGCAACCACGTTCAGTTAAAACCCGAGATACATGTACATTCTTATTCCACAGTCATAGTGTCATGTTTTGGCCTCTACGTTATGCTACGTTAGAAGAACGTGGTACAACGTGGCTACTCCGTAGTAAATATGTGATATAACGTGAACATAGCGCGTCCCGCCGGTGGCTACGTTCTGTTGCGTTTGTTGACACGTTGCGCTCGGTATGCTACGTTGTGGCGTCGTTGCACCTGTATTGTAATGCACTGCATATGTTGGTAGTAAGTATTTGAACGACATGTAGTGTTCGGTTATACTTTTAATATACACGTAATAACAATGATAGTATAGTATGACTGTTCAGCCTGAGAGTGTGACTGGAAGTGACTAGAGTTAATCCAGACCACTGTATACAGGTATCAGGGTATACAAGTCATAGATGCTAAGACTGCATCACATAGTATAGCATGAGTTACACAGCTTGTAAGTTCATGATAGAACAGCACCCACATTCCCCGTACGACGTTATGCCACTCTGTTGCACCCTGTGATACGCTGTAACTACTTTATGAGCTGCGTTATGCTACGGTACATACGACGTTCAATTGGCCATCTCTGGTTTGTCTTGACATTTAACGATATAGTTAGCGTATAAAGATTACGAGATGATATCACGCCGACCAGTATTATCTGCGAACCGTGTATATCCTGATCAGCAAGACAAGGAGTAGTAACAGAATATAATTAAAGACTAAATCCGGCAAATACGTTTAAATTACGTTTCAATAAAACAATAAAGACGCAAATGTACACAATACTTTAAACAATACAGCGTAAAAGTACATATTTCAATGTCCCAGATAATGATATACTAAGAAGTGAGGCTATGCCGAACTTACTCGTATGCCAGATTTAATTCATTGCACAAACACAGTATCAGGCATTGAAACTTGACTGATACTTAACATCGAAACAGATAATAGTATTTTAGCAAAACAAATATGTGTCTAGGTATCTACATGCGGATCCTGTAATTTCAGATGCGACATAGAAGAACGCCATAAATAAAAAACATGCCGTGCAGTCATGTAATACTAACGATGATGTTAGTAGCCTTGATGTTGCTGACAACGGCCGCAGACACAACTACGGCAACACCTACAACTACGGCCGCCCTTACAGCAACGGCCGCACCTACAACAACGGCCGCTCATACGGCCGCACCTACAACTTCGGCCGACGCAGCTACAACTACGGTAGCACCTTATACAGCCGCACCTACAACTACGGCCGGCGTTACAACTACGGCCACCCCGACAACTACGGCATCAGCTACAACTACGATAGCACCTACAAATACGGCCGCACGTCCAACTACAGCCGCACCTACGGCCGCCCCTACAACTACTGCCGCCCCTACAACTACATCAGCTCCTACAACTACGGCAGCACCCACAACTACGTCCGACCCTACAACTACGGCAGCCCCAACAACTACGGCCGCCCCTACAACTACGGCCGCACGTACAACTACTACCGCCCATACAACTCCGGCCGCACGTACAACTACAGCTGCCGCTACAACTACGGCCGCCCCTAACACTACAGCCGCCGCTACAAACTACTGGCGCCCCTAACACAACAGCCGCCGCTACATCGGCAACTCTTACGGCCGCCCCTAAAAACACTACAGCCGCCGCTACAACTACGGCCGCCCCTAACACTACAGCCGCCGCTAAAAAAACACTACGGCCGCCCCTAACCTTACTACACCGCCGCCGCTACAACTACAGCCGCAGTTACAACTACGGCGCCCCTAACACTACAGCCGCCGCTACAATACGCCGCCCCACCTAAAAACACTACAGCCGCCACTACAACTACAGCCGCAGTTACAACTACGGCAGCCCTAACATACAGCCGCCGCTACAAGTACAGCCGCATTTACACTACGGCCGGGCCCCTAACACTACAGCCGCCGCTACAACTACAGCCCAGTTACAACTACGGCCGCACCTAACACTACAGCCGCCGCTACAACTATGGCCGCAGTTACACTTCGGCCGCACCTAACACTACAGCCGCCGCTACAACTACAGCCGCAGTTACAACTACGGCCGCCCCTAACACTACAGCCGCCGCTACAACTACAGCCGCAGTTACAACTACGGCCGCACCTAACACTACAGCCGCCGCTACAACTATGGCCGCAGTTACAACCTTCGGCCGCACCTAACACTACAGCCGCCGCTACAATCTACAGCCGCAGTTACAACTACGGCCGCCCTAACACTACAGCCGCCGCACAACTACAGCCGCCGCTACAACTACAGCCGCAGTTACAACTACGGCCGCCCCTAACACTACAGCCGCCGCTACAACTACAGCCGCAGTTACAATTACGGTCGCACCTAACACTACAGCCGCCGCTACAACTGCGGCCGCAGTTACAACTACGGCCGCACCAACAACAACCGAAGCAGGTAAGAACGGCTTTGAAGCAAGAAATACGGAAATACAATCAAAATATACATACATCTACAGTTCTTATCAGCATCTGATCTCGAACACGTGCAGTGCAACACATTTGTTTACATTTCTGATCACATGACTCGCGTAAAATCGCAGGCTTCTATGCGTTCTCTGATTGGCTGGTTGGCGGTTTCCCTTCAGGAAAGTTGCTGATAAGAAAATAATTACATATAGCTTTTTTAGCCAGATTGTTATTGTATTTCCAACAGGAAGTTATGAAAACTTCAGACTGGACGTGACTATGAAAGTTATCATAATATTTCACCACATTTTAGTAGCCGACGACTGATGTCACCGTGAACGATTTTATAGAGTTCTTCTCTCTACAATCTCCTTAGCCTTCAAGCGTTATGGTAATTTTCATAAGAATTGCTCACCAGGTCAACTACCTTTGTTACTCAGATATTGAAGTCACTATGAACATTTTCATAACATTCAGTTCTCAGACAAACAATAGTCATTATGAAAATGTCCATAAACCGTACAATCTGTCTCACTATGAATAGTTCATAAAGCGTAATATGCGTCTCACTATGAAAATGTTCATAAAGCGTAATATCGCTCTCACTATGAACATTTTCATAACATGTAATATACCTCTCGCTATGAAAATGTTCATAAAGCGTAATATCACTCTCACTATGGAAATTTTCATAAAATGTAATATACCTCTAGCAATGAACATTTTCATAAAGCGTAATATCACTCTCATTATGAAAAGTTTCATAAAATGTAATAATATTACATTTTATGAACATTTTCATAATGAGAGTGAGATTACGCTTTATGAAAATTTTCATAGCAAGAGGTATATTACATTTTATGAACATTTTCATAATGAGAGTGAGATTACGCTTTATGAAAATGTTCATAGCGAGAGGTATATTACATTTTATGAACATTTTCATAATGAGAGTGAGATTATGCTTTATGAAAAGTTTCATAGCGAGAGGTATATTACATTTCATGAACAATTTTCATAATGAGAGTGATATTACGCTTTATGAAAATTTTCATTGCGAGAGGTATATTACATTTTATGAACATTTCCATAGTGAGAGTGATATTACACTTTATGAAAATGTTCGTAGTGAGAGCGATATTACGCTTTATGAAAATATATTATACCTCTGTCTATGAACATTTTCATAAACCGTTCTATCACTCTCACATACTGAAGTCGCTATGAACAATTTCATAACATTACTGTTTTCAGACAAGTGTTGGTCGCTATGAAAATGTTCATAAAACGTACCATCGCTCCCACATATTGCAGCCGCTATGCACATTGTTCTAACATTCACGTTCTCAGAAAAACATTAGTCGCTATGAAAATTTGCATAATATTTCCGTTCTCTGACAAACATTAGTAGCAAAGCAAATGTTCGTAAACGTCACTATGAAATCATAAAGTGCACTTACGAAACTTGTCAATTATATTCTCGTTGTTCATCAAATACATGTAATGAGGTCAATATGAAAAGGTTCATAATATTTTCGTTCTGAAACAAGCATTTGTCACTATGAACTTGGTCATAAAATGCAGTTAGGTTTTAATAATTGTTCCTATTGACGGTTAATTGTCACAATGTTACTGTTCCAACAGTATGTGAAGTCAACGGACTCTCGGAATTATACCAGGACTGTGGCACGTGCAATCAGGAACTGACATGACTCTGACACCAAGGAATCAAGATTAGACACACATTCTTGTTAAATATTAGTTAGTTGATTAGTGATTAAAACAGCTAATACAAACATAAATAGGAACATACTTGTGACTGTGACTGGCAACATTGGGTTTATGCGATGTATGTGTAGTTCCTGATCAACTATAACACCTAGTTAGGCTAATAACGATATACAATGTATGTTGCTTTATCATGTTTATAAACATGACGGGCGTTTCATTCATGGAATAGCGAACGGTGTAGACCCTGATCAGACGACACGGATATGCATACTACCCTGGTGGCATACCTAATAAGCCTCGTTTTTTTCCGGTCTCATCCACACATACAGTTGCACAGTAAAGCATACTGTCTAGACATACATGCAAGTGTTGGTAAGTAACACAACAGTTCAGTGAAATCGACATTAAACAGTCGGACATGGTGTTCTAATTCACATGCATACATATGTGTTGTTACCAACTATCAGTTGTCTTCCTTACGCATCAGGAATCAGAAATAAACGTTCGTTCCATCACATAGATTAACGTATTCCTGTAGTATCATATCCTCTGAAAACATAAAAAAACGAGTTAAAAGGTGACCATACTATATACATCTATGACAAAAAATACGTCACACGTCATGGTTGGAAACAGTGCAAACTAGAAAGAAAGTCCCAAATAACAAAGGAATTGCCCCTTAAATATGGAACCCATATGAAATTCATCACGCGCAAATGACGCCCACCTTACAGTACATGTATGTACATGTATACATGTAGGTACGAGTATCACAATATTTGTATGTAGGGTGGGCCCTAAGCAAAACTAAATAACGTATACATGCCTGAGTAAAATCCGGTATTCCGCTGTCAAAACTGAAAGCGAAGCAAGCCGTCGAAATTATAAGCATCTTTATTGATTTAAAAGCTTGGCACAAAGCGTACGCTCTTACTTTTAATGTGGCATACTTAATATAATAATACGAATGTATCGCATAAAACCAGTTACCATTTCCACCGACCGGTGGTGTTTAACTCATTCATTCATGCACTGAATACACCCTCACCCCTAATCCATACCCCGTCTCCACCCACACCACATAGTTGAGTGCTTCAGGCTGGATGTCAATGTGCTTGAGTTTTACACCGTGTGTCATTTGAGATTTGAAATGCTACATGCGTTGAATGTCAAGTTATTAATTCTCACATGCTTACAAATTGGCAAATAAAACCCAGACGCAACGAATATGTGTCATATAATGATATGTTGTAATGATTTTAGTTAAACTAACGTGATATAATACACATAGAAGTCCATTACTTAATTATGAGTGTAAGCAAAAAATAGATATTCCATTTGATCTCTGTTTCAGCGCACACTTGCTAGAAACATTATTTATTGACGAGAGACTACTAGACATAGCACTATGGCTTTACTACCAAAATAAATAATAAATGATAAAAAGTCAGATAATGCAAAAATAGAAGTGAAACATGATATAGAGACATGGCATGTTAGTCTAACATACTACATGGCCGCTAACCGTTAACCCCTTATTAACTACGTGCACTTCAGTACAGTTGCCTTCGTTAGACAAAACATTAAATTCCTGTACACTGTATAATCTTTATATTTTAAAACTTTACTGTTGGAACAAGTCTCATAATTATTTATGTTGAAAAATACCATTTGCGAAATCTCATATCATACCGACCAAGCATAATTAAATTTGAATACAGCTGAATATATAGCATATTAATTGAATTAGCCTGAATTTCAAGTTAGCATTCCTAAAAATTACTTACTTTTGCTGACCTCTAAATATGTTAACTTGCGATATCGCATATCATACCGACCGAGCATAAATAAATTGCAATACAACTGAATGCATAGCATAATTAATTGAATCATCTTGAAATTCAAATTAGTAGCAGTCCCAATAATTACTTATTTTTACTGACCGCCAAAACATTTAACTTGCAAAATCTCATATCATAAGGACCGATTATAATTAAATTTGATTACAGCTGAATAATTAATTGAATTAACATGAATTTCAAGTTAACATTCCTAAAAATTACTTATTTTTGCTGACCGTCAAAAAAATTAGCTTGCAAAATCTCATATCATACCGACCGAGCATAATTTAATTGGAATACAGCTGAATAATAATTAAATTAACATGAATTTCAAGTTAGCATTCCTAAAAGAACTTATTTTTGCTCACCGCAAAAAGATTTAGCTTACTAAATCTCAAATCATACCGACCGAACATAAATACATTGGAACACAGCTGAATTTATACCATAATTAATTTAATTAACTCGACTTTCAAATTGGCATTCTTAAAAATTACTTATTTTTGCTGACCGCCAACAAATTTAACTTGCGAAATCTCATATCATCAGTCAGGGGTGTAATTGATTTCAATTATGTTCGGGATAACTTGATAGAGATATGTTTGCAGGTTTTGCATAATTGTCTCCCTTTGCGAATAACGCGTGTCAGTTATGTTGGCTGAACGGAATTTTACGCTGAAAACGGGGTTTCAAGTTAGATTCTACTCATCATTCGCATTGGTTCGTGTTATAAATCAGTGTATATATTCCATTAGTAAGTAATGTAACTATGTATTGACATTAACTGGCACACGTGGCACGGAAATTGCCGAGTTTATTCACATTTCGCGCCATTTTTTGTATAATAAAGGCTATGTTTACTGGTGTTTCGTGAAGCTCGAGTGATTGTATAGTTTTCCAGTATATGTCAATACCTTGCAAACACGTTTAAACATGTTTCTTCGTTGCGCATCGTAGATTAGCGTTGCGCAAAGCCTTCAAAGTGTATAGGTAATTCCCGGTATAACGTGTTTCAGTTATTATTGTTGGCGCCATGTTTTATCGACGCTTGCTGCAAGATAACTCTGTATGTCTTGTCCCGATAAGACAGTTAGCCATTGCTTGCCTGCTCTTTGCTCGTGGGTTATGACTATTGTGATTCTAAAGATTATTATGGTCAGAAGGTGATCAGATATGCCCCGTGGTTTTGCCACCAGTCTGCATGGTCTACACTGCAATTACAATGCAGATATAACTATAAGTATCCGTAGCGTTGTCTGTTGGCGTTACACAGTGACGCCGGTGTAAGCAGCATTAGGCAATCATGACGATGCTATAAGATACGTGTATTCGTATTTTGCGTAGCTCTGTATATGCTGTAATAGACGTGTAATATCCGCGGCACTTGAGTTATTGTATGCGCCGTAACGTACACAAGGTAGACGTGATTGATAGAAGTCGTATATTTTTGGTATAATATTTATTTACATAAAATTGAGTTTATAATAAAATAAATTAAAATGGGCATTTTGTATGCAGCTATCAATTTGACCTGTCTAACTCCTGATTTGTCAGCACACACCTGCATCCTGACCATGCTGACATGGAACTGTTTCACTGATTAATAAACGTGGTAGGTTCTGGTCAGACTGCGCATATAATGTGTATGGTCACAGGCTGATCAGGATCTACACTGCCGTTTAATGTATCTAACACGCAAGCGAATCAAGATCTGCAAACTGTTCCAACTGTAGTAGAGTCCCTTTTCATATCCGGAGGACCCGTATGTGATGCACGATCTGATATCGGGGCTGGCTGATCGAATTGCGGAGAGTGAAGCTGGTGAAGTGTATATACTGGTCCTACTTGCCTGTGGCACAGGCTGGTCTCGATCTACACATGAATAACAATTTAGTCGGGATTGTACATGTACCGTGGTAGAAACCATGCTATGATCGTGGTGATAAAGTTAGTTTGACATTTTAATTGGCCCACAGGGATACGAGGCATGAGGCAGGACAGGATGACTCTCGTATTTCACAGACTCTCTACCCAGTATAGTCTCGCTTTCCATGTTCAATAGTGATACATATATAAGTTAAAGTTGTAGTAGTAGTATCTTAAGAAGCTTTACAGGCAAAAGGGGTCTTACAATAAATATATTTGTTCAATAAGTAAGTCGTGTAGATCATGTACATTCTACATATGTCTACCTAGATCACTGGACAATAACATGCATTATGTTCCACCTCGTTATCATTGTTTATCATGTCTATCAAACACATCGTGTACATGTAGCAGTAACATCAGTCGTGCGATTTTCTCTCATTGGTCGATAGCGTGTTTTATAACGTGGTGTCTCACGGGTTATATACATGGACAGCGAAAATAGAAGGACATTGTACTATATATGAAAGTGTAACGGTCGTGTATTTCGTTTCGCATACTAGTAAGGGCTTTTCTAGAATGAATGGTATGTGGGGGGGGGGTGGACGGAAGGTTGTTTTTTTACCTAAATAATTTTCATACTCCATCACTCATGTTTGTAAATTATCAACTACCACCCCCCCCCCCCCACCACCACCACCCATACAATTTACTTATAACAGGCTCCAGTTTCGTTTCAGCCATTCCAGTTGCCCAAAATAACGACCCCATATGCATAAGGAGGTTATGAACAATTCAAACTGGACGGGACTATGACAATTATCATAATAGTTCACCACATGTTAGTAGCAGACGACCATGAACGATTGTATAGAGTGCTTCTCTCTACAATCTGCTTAGCCTTCAAGCGTTATGAAAATTTTCATAAGAATTGCTCACCTGGTCAACCACAGTTGTTACTCTGATATTGAAGACACTATCAACATTTTCATAACATTCCGTTCTCCGAAAAACAATAGTCAGTATGAAAATGTCCATAAACCATACTATCCCTCAAGCTATGAAATTTTTCATGAAATGTACTGTGATCGTTCTCGTACCGTACTATCCGTCTCACTATGAACATTTTCATAAACCGTACTCTCCGTCTCACTATGAACATGTTCATAAACCGTACGATCCGTCTCACTATGAACATGTTCATAAACCGTGCTATCAGTCTCACTGTGAACATGTTCATAAACCGTACTATCCGTCTCACTATGAACATTTTCATAAACCGTACTATCCGTCTCACTACGAACATTTTCATAAACCGTACTATCCGTCTCGCTATGAACATTTTCATAAACCGTACTATCCGTCTCGCTATGAACATCTACAGTACTATCCGTCTCACTATGAACATTTTCATAAACCGTACTATCCGTCTCGCTATGAACATTTTCATCGTACTAAACCGTACTATGAACATTTTCTAAACCGCTATGAACATGTTCATAAACCGTACTATCCGTCTCACTATGAACATTTTCATAAACCGTACTATCCGTCTCACTATGAACATTTTCATAAACCGTACTATCCGTCTCACTATGAACATTTTCATAAACCGTACTATCCGTCTCGCTATGAACATTTTCATAAACCGTACTATCCGTCTCACTATGAACATTTTCATAAACCGTACTATCCGTCTCACTATGAACATTTTTATAAACCTTACTATCCGTCTCGCTACGAACATTTTCATAAACCGTACTATCCGTCTCGCTATGAACATGTTCATAAACCGTACTATCCGTCTCGCTATGAACATTTTCATAAACCGTACTATCCGTCTCGCTATGAACATTTTCATAAACCGTACTATCCGTCTTACTATGAACATTTTCATAAAGTGCAATATCCGTCTCACTATTAACATTTTCATAAAGTGCAATATCCGTCTCACTATGAACATGATGAACATTTTCATAAAGTGCAATATCCGTCTCACTATGAACATTTTCGTAAAGCGTAATATCGCTCTCACTATGAAAATGTTCATAAAATGTAATATACCTCTCGCTATTAAAATGTTCATAAAGCGTAATATCACTCTCACTATGAAACTTTTCATAAAATGTAATATACCTCTCACTAAGAAAATTTTCATAAACCATTCTATCACTCTCACATATTGAAGTCGCTATGCAAATGTGATGATAACATTACTGTTTTCAGACAAATATTAGTCGCTATGAAAATTTTCATAAAACGTACCATCGCTCCCACATATTGTAGCCGATATGAACATTTTCCGAACATTCCCGTTCTCAGACAAACATTAGTTGCTATGAAAATTTGCATAATATTTCCGTTCTCTGACAAACATTAGTAGCGAAGAAAATGTTCTTAAACGTCACTATGAAATCATAAAGCGCACTTACGTAACTTGCCAATTATATTCTCGTTGTTCATCACATACATGTAATGAGGTCAATACGAAAAGGTCCATACAATTTTCGTTCTCAAACAAGCATTTGTCACTATGAACTTGGTCATAAAATGCTGTTAGATTTACCAATTGTTCCTATTGACGGTTAATTGTGTCACAATGTTAACGTTCCAAAAATATGTCAAGTAACGGACTCTCTGAATAATACCATAACTGCGGCACGTGTAATAAACAGGAACTGACATGACTCTTACACCAAGGAATCATGTTTAGACACACATTCTTGTTAAATATTAGTTAGTTGGTTCGTGATTGAAACATCTATTGCAAACAGAAATATGAACATACTTGTGACTGTGACTGGTACATTGGATTTAAGCGATTTATGTGTAGTTCCTTATCAAATATAACACCTATTTAGGCTAATAACGATATACAATGTATGTTGCTTTAGAAGTATGACGGGCGTTTAGATAGCGAACGGTGTAGACCCTGATCAGACTACACGGATGTGCATACTACGCTGGTTGTATACCCCATAAGCCCCTTTTTCCAGTCTCATCCACAAATTAAGTTGTTTTACGCAAACAATGAATAAGTACTAAACCTTGTATTTTCTTGTGGGACATGCACAATAAATCAGACTGTCTAGACATACATGAAAGTGTTGCCAAGTAACAAAACAGTTCAGTGAAATCGACCTTGAACAGTCGGACATGGTGTTCTAATCTAACAATGTATAACATGGCTGGGTCATGGATTTGCTGTAACACAATAGAGAATCATCAGTTAAATACAGGTATGAAATATCAAGGCGTTCTCTGAAAAGAAACAGATTTTATAAAAATACATTTACTCCAACGTTAAGGTTATGATTTTGATCTTGGGGAAAGGGGTGGGGGTGGGTATTTGATTTGCTGTAGCACAATAGAGGATTATCAGATGAATGCATGTATGAACTAGAAATGTGGCCTGTCGGCACAAGAATGCCCCCGCTGGCAGCCGAAGAAAACGAGGCATATTTGATTATAAGCCATTTACCCGAGCGTTAAGGTTTCGAACGCACCAAGGAATGCATGTATGAAATGTCAAGGCGTTCAATGAAAGGAAACAGATGTTATAAAAAATTTACCCCAACGTTAAGTTAATGTGCTAAGTGTGTGACCTTGACCTTGGGGTAAGGGGTGAGGGTGGGTCATGGATTTACTATAGCATGATAGGGTATCATCAGATTCATGCATGTATGAAACATCAAGGCGTTCCATGAAAGGAAACAGATGTTATAAGACATTTACCCCAATGTTAAGTTTATGAATGTGCTAAGACTGTGCCCTTGACCTTGGGGTAAGGGTTGGGTGGTGGGTCATGGATTTGCTACAGCATGATAGAGGGTCATCTGATGAATGCATGTCTGAAATATCAAGGCGTTTCATGAAAGGTAACAGATGTTACATTTACCCCAACGTTAATTTTACGAATGTGCTAAGTTTGTCAACTTGACCTTGGGGTAAGAGGTGGGCGGTGGGTCATGGATTTGCTATAGCATGATAGGGTATCATCAGATGAATGCATGTATGAAATATCAAGGCGTTTCATGAAAGGTAACAGATGTTACATTTACCCCAACGTTAAGTTTACGAATGTGCTAAGTTTGTGACCTTGACCTTAGGGAAATGGTTGTTGTGTCATGGATTTGCTATAGCACGATAGAGTCAGTTGAATGCATGTATGAAATATGAAGGCATTCCCTGTAAAGAAAGAGAAGTTACACAACATTTACCACAACGTAACGTATATGAACATGCTAAATTTGTGACCTTGACCTTGTCGTAAGGGTTGGTTGGTGGGTCGTAGATTTGTTACAGCATGATAGAGGGTCATCTGAGGAATGCATGTATGAAATATAAAGGCGTTCCATGAAAGGAAACAGATGTAATAAGACATTTACCCCAACGTTAAGTTTATGAATGTGCCAAGTTTGTGACCTTGACCTTGGGGTAAGGGATGGGTGGTTGGTCATGGATTTGATATAGCACGATAGAGTATCATCAGATGAATGCATGTATGAAATATCAAGGCTTTCCATGAAAGAAAACAGATGTTATAAGATAGTTACCCCAACGTTAAGTTTATGAATGTGCTAAGTTTGTGACCTTGACCTTGGGGTAAGGGCTGGGTGGTGGGTCATGGATTTACAACAGCATGATAGAGGGTCATCTGAGGAATGCATGTAGGAAATAACGAGGTGTTCCATGAAAGGAAACAGAAGTTATAAGACATTTACCCCAACGTTAAGTTTATGAATGTGCTAAGTTTGTGACCGTGACCTTGACCTTGGGGTAAGGGCTGGTGGTGGGTCATGGATATGGTACAGCATGATAGAGGGTCATCTGAGGAATGCAGGTATGAAATAACAAGGTGTTCCATGAAAGGAAACATAAGTAATAAGACATTTACCCAACGTTAAGTTTGTGGACGCCGACGCCGACGCCGCCGGGGGTATGCCATAAGCTCTTCTGCACGTCGTGCAGGCGAGCTAAAAATGAATGGTTTATGTCGGCCTACAAAATATTAATTTTTGAACTCTCAAATCTTAAAAAATGAGCATACTTTTTAGCAAAATTATCGCATTCATCACTGAAACAATAATTATGTATGCCGGCCGACAAAATATTTCATTTGTGAAGTCTCAAATCTTACAAACCGAGCATAATTTTTGCAAAATAATTAATGATCTTCTCAGTGGTTTGTTGCAGAGAGTAATTAAAGTTTAATTTATATTATAAAATAATTATTTTTGCTGACCACAAAAAACTGTAACTTGTTTGACTTGAGTATCATAGCATTCCGACCGGGCATAATAAATGTTATAGTTCCAGAAGATTGAATTATCTTATTCAACTTGTATAAAGCTCTAATTCAGCAGCATATTGAACATAGACATAGATAACGGCATGCTATTGACTGGCAAATGTCGCTGTTCCATGAATTGCAACAAAATGATGTAAACAAGACGATTCTTAACTTTAACACCATAATTTATTTGGTTATTTACACTTTTGAAACTACTGGTATTAAAACATGCAATGTAAATATAAGTAATCGTCCATATGGAGAGATGGAGATTATAAAACCATGTGATCATGCGTATGATAGTAAGGGCGTCTGGCACTGGATAGGGATATTGTAGATTCAGTGCTGGAAATGTATTGTAATTTGAAATAATCTCGTGAGTATAAATTTTCCCGTGTGTTCACGACCTTGCTGTTGAAGGGACACAGAACCAGGTCCAATCAACTAATAATTCAATAATTCCCATCAAACGATGATAGACAAATATGTGACGGTTTATATCGCCAGGACTCGACGTTCGACTGGCTGATGGACCGACGCCATATTCCGGGCGGCTAGAAGTCCGACACTCCAACTCGTCCGCCTGGGGCACAGTATGTGACGATGGCTGGATGAATACGGCGGCCACGGTGGCCTGTCGACAGCTTGGCTACGTCTCGGGTGTACGTATACGTTTCCAGTGTAATCTCTAGAAACTGAACACTCTTTGGGAACTCCCCGGCGTTCACCTTATTTGTAAGGCAAACATTTTAAAGTTGTTATAATTTCTATCGTTTATTATCAAGGCTACCATTTTGGGGAATAACTTAATTTAACGATGCCAGTTCTTGACTTCTATGCAATCTATTGTATAAACTTCATTTTCGGGTCCCTTGTATGGTATGTCGGGCGTACTAGTTTGTTAAGTGTCGCATTTCACAAAACTTGTGCCCCCTTCTTCTTGTATCTGTATTACAGTGGTAAATCTCTACGTCCAATACCCTGGGGACCCCAGGGTTTCCCCTGGGGAACCCAGGGTGTCCGGTTTAGAGAAGTTTCACTGCATAAATATGTTCTAGCGATATATTGACTAGTAATAAGTAATGATACTATAATTGTATCCCATACAGGAGGCGGTTGGCGAGGCACGGTACGGGGTGGGGGTAGGCGAGATCTACCTAGACGACGTGACGTGTGCGGGCACGGAAACCTCACTGCTGCAGTGTGAACACAGGGGATGGGGCAACCACAACTGCGGACACCACGAAGACGCCGGGGTGGTCTGTCACAACACGACAAGTAAAAGACGACAAGCATAACAGTATTCATTGCACGTGTTGTTGTACCGTGTTGCACTAGTGCATGGGTCAATGACTGCATAGTCGACTGCACAAACGCCGCCTCCTAGAAACGGCTTAATGTAAATTAAATCCTCGATTAATACGACAAATATTGCAAATTGCAAATTGCAAAATGCTAATTATCTTTCAGTATTATCAATCAGAACTTTAACAATCTATATGTTTTCCAGGCCACTTTTACTTATAGTTGGGTTCAGAAATACGATGCTAATCTACAATTGAACTATTCGTTCGCTATCATTTCATAACTTTCCATGTATATCGCGACACGTCTTCCATATATTGTACTCACATATCATTGCAGTATGTGCAGAACCAGTTTCACCCGCTAACGGTAATGTCTTAACCTACAATGACATTACATATGGACAAACGGCGGTATATACATGTGACTACAGCTATTCGATGGATGGAGTAAACACAAGCACGTGTTTAGCAAACTGGCTATGGAGCAACTCCATGCCAAATTGTACAATTGTTGGTAAGTATGTTCTGGTAAATGTGCATACAACAATAGCAATACATTTCTATACAATCTTAAGGATATCCATGATAATCGCTGAACATTATCAGAAATAATCATGAGATCCATCATCAAAGCAAAATGCGACAAAAAATATACACTGCACGTACTGTTTTATTGAACCTATGAATGTTTAAAGGATTACATAATCTACTGAACAAATGCCACTCCCTAGAAACGGCTTAATGTAAGAGAACACAATGGGAGGCATTCTACACGGGGAGAAGACTACCATAATTAACCTTTTGACATTGATATTCACATCGTTTAAAATATTGAAACTTGCATGTGTGTATAATTAAAAGACATCGACACGTCTATTGAATAAAGTTTTCATAATTATGGAATGTATGAGTTGCATGTGTAATT
The DNA here is from genome assembly GCA_029237695.1 of Conchocele bisecta. Lineage (NCBI taxonomy): Eukaryota > Metazoa > Mollusca > Bivalvia > Lucinida > Thyasiridae > Conchocele > Conchocele bisecta. Next base: position 53,634,837 of record CM055275.1, on the reverse strand, counting down.
ATCAATAACGCTGGTATATACCAAACTCTCGGCCATATTGTACGCCATCTTACCTTGATCGATGCGCATATAATCTGATAAATTATAATTGTTGAAAGCATATTGATTCCTGGTTCTCCAAACGTAACTATTCGTAAATAACAATTAGCTTAATGATTCTCAGACGTATTATGCCGTTTGTGCCTTAGATGGGCATTTTAATCATCGAATGTGTTAGTGTGACCTTGACATTGACTATTAATACAACCAATGCAAACATCTTAATTACTGAAGAGCAACGACATGCCAAATTGTACAATTGTTGGTAAGTGTGTTCTTACATCAGGAATATAATGAACAATTTCAATACATTTCTATACAGTGTTAAGGATATGCGTGGTAATCGCCGAACATGACCAGAAAGTATCAGGAGATCCATGATAAACTCGAAACACGACAATCAAACAAGTGTTTATTGCACGTGCTGTTTTACCATGTTGCACTTGTGCATTGGTAAAGGACTGCATAGTCGACTACAAAAACGCAGCTTCCTAGAACCAGCTGAATGTAAATGAAATGCTCGATTAACAATACGAGAAAGTATCGCAACTTGCAGAATGCTAGACTAAGTTATCTTTCAGTATTATCAATAAAACATTGAACAGTCTATATGTTTTCCAGGCCACTTTTATTTATGGTTGGGTTCAGAAATACGATGCTAATCTACAATTGAAATATTCGTTCGCAATAAATGTCATAACGTTATTGTCATATACTTGACATTGTGTCATAGGATATCGCGACATGTCCTCCATATATTGTAATCACGTATCATTGTAGTATGTACAGAACCGATTTCACCCGCTAACGGTAATGTGTTAACCGACAATGGCATGACATATGGACAAATGGCGGTATATTCCTGTGACCTGGGCTATTCGATGGATGGAGTATACACAAGCACGTGTTTAGCAAATGGTTTATGGAGCAACGGCATGACCAATTGTACAACAACCGTTGGTAAGTATGTTCTTATTTAAGGAATATACAACCATTGCAATACTTTGTATACAGTGTTAAGGATATCCATGATAGTCGCCACACATTATCAAAAATAATTAGGAGATCCATGATCAACGCAAGATACGACAATCAGAAACATATACACTGCATTTGCTGTTTTATTGCACCTGTACATTATTAAAGGACTGCATAATTCACTGAACAAACGCCGCCTCCCAGAAACGGCTTTATGTAAATTAAATACTCCATTAATACGACACATTGGCCTACGGTACACACTTTTTAAAATTGCCGAGGATCACAGGCAATCGGAGAAATATTAGCATCAGCGGAAGAGAATTCAATGGGAGACATTCTACACGGGGAGGCGACTACCATAATTCACCTTTTGACATTGATAATCACCTCGTTTGAAATATTGAAACAGGTATGCGTGTATGATGAAAATACATCCACACGACTATTGAATACATTTTTCACAATTATGGTATGTACGAGTTGCATATGTAATCTGCTTTAACGCTGGTACATACCAGACTATCGGTCATATTGTACGCCATCTTAGCTTCATCGATTCGCATATAATCTGATCAATCAATCATAACTTTTGAAAACATATTGATTCCTGGTTCTCCAAACGTAACTAAATAACAATTAGCTTAAGGATGCTCAGACGTATTATGCCGTTTGCGGAAATTTCTTTAGGGCTATGCTATGCAAATGATCATACTATAACACGTTTGAAATGATCTTTCAATTATATACTCTAGTGTAATTAATTTAAATGAAAAACGTTTAGTAATAATCAGTTGAAAGACATATATATAATACTGAAACACGAACGAGCATTGTAACATGCTAATTATTTTTCAGTATTATAAACATTTTTGAACAATCCACATTGTTACATACGACTTTTACTTATTATAGTTGGGTCAGAAATACGATGATAATCTACAATTAAATTACTCGTTTGCAATCAGTTTCATAACATTCTAGGCATATATGAGACCCTGTGGCATAACACATTGGGACATGTCCTGCATGTCCGGCAACAACGGGTTCTCCCTTTGGGCCGCCGGCAAACTGCTTCTTGGCCTCATCCCACTGTTGGTAGAGTTGCATTTCCTGGTTGTGCACCTGGTTGGAAACGTCCTTAATTGTCACATCGACTTTGGTAATCTTTGGATTATAAAACTTCACACAGACCCCAGGACGATAGGAACGTTTCTGTGAGGCTGGCATACGGATGTCCCCCAGGAGCACCCCCTTGCCTTCCTGGAGGGAGTGAGCTGACAGATTCACCAGAAACAAACTTCTCGAAGAGATCAGATCCAAACTCTCAATGTAGTCAAGTGTCAGCTTGCCATAAAGCTGCAGCTTCAAAGACGGGTCAGATGGTAGTGAGGATTACACATACTCTGTGTTCCGCCACCAGCAGGAGGCTCTCCTACAGGTTTGTGTGACCGACTTGGAGCTAGACAAGGCCTTCCCCCTCTTCCTGGAGGTGCTCGAATAATGGACACAGAGAGGCTCAGGATGGTTGTTGATATGAGACACAACTCTATGGCTGGATATCGCCAGGTATCATTCACTGAGAGGTGGTTGCTACATCCCACTACCAGCGGCAGTGAGGCATAAGAAGGCCGTAGTTAATATTAAAAACAAAGATGACCATTGTCTCTGATGGGCACTCCGGTCTGCCCTTTTCCCTGCTCATGACCATGTGGACAGACCCTCCAAGTATCCCACTCAGTATAATCTTGATTTTACAGGGGTACACCCATCTCACATATCTCACATGATAACCTGACCAAAAACGTCTTCGGCTGGGACAAAGGTGTCATCGTCCACCAGCTCAACAAGCAACCAGATGATATGCCGAGAATCAACATACGGCTGATCGATAAGGAGAAAAGCACAACATCAGGAGCAAGCACTTTTGTGAGAGATGCCTCCACGGTTACTCAATGAGTCTTTGAGGCCCTCACCACCAATGTCGAGGGGCACGAGCTCGACCCCACGAAGAGCAAAACCCTGATAGTCAGACATAGTTCATCGTGGAATATCGAGGGCCCAACGCAGCGAACTTCCTCAGAGCAATACAGGAAGCGTAGGTTGTGTTGGCCAAGAAATGCATCTCATTCGCCCTCGGGCAACTCCGGTTCATCGACAGCGCCTAGTTTATGCTGGTCTCTCTGAACAAGCTTATCGAAGCCAACCGGCCCGAAGCCTTTCGAATAGCTTTCGAGTCCTGCTGAAACATGCGCGATCTCGTGCTGCGCAAGGGCATCTACCCGTACGAGTACATGGACTCTTTGGAGCGGTTCCGCTCAGCCGAAGCTCACACCGAGGGAAACACTATATAACAAGCTTTCCGACGAACATACATCGGAGGCCGACCATGCTGAGGCACAACACGTTTTCCAGACCTTCGGATGCCATACAATTGAGATTTACCACGACCTCTACAACCGTGGTGATGTGCATCTCCTGGTTGACGTATTCGATATCTTTCGGAAGACCTGCATGCGGCAGTACCGACTGGATCCTGCACATTACTACACCAGCCCCGGCCTCTCTTGGGACGCGTTGCTCAAGAAAATGGGCGCAGAGCTCCAGCTGCTCACGGAATACGACCAGGACCTGTTCATCGAGAAGGGGATGCGGGGTGGCGTGTCGCTGGTCTCAACGCGATATTGTAAAGCTAATAACCCAAGCCCGGATGGGTACGACCTTTCCAAGCCCAACAGCCACATCCTCTACCTAGATGCTAACAATCTCTACCGGTGGGCAATGAGTCAGCCCCTGTCTACAGGCGGCTTCAGGTGGGTAGAAGAATGTTATGGTTTCAAAGAAGTAATAGCGGGTCACCAGGCAGACAGCCCAGAGTGTTATATACTCGAGCTGTATATGGAGTACCCACCAGAACTGCACGAAGCGCACAATGCCTATCCACTTGCGCCGGAGCGCATAGTTGTCCAAACAGAGTGAATGTCTGACTATCAACGCAACCTTCTTAGTGTAGCAGCAGCACTTAAATAAGTGCTCTAGTTAAGGAGATGGGTCAACCAGAAGTACCATATTAAGTGTCATATATAAAAATGTTCGACTTGGTGTCATTGCGGTAATTTTGTCCCGGCTGAGATTTTGCGGTAAAAAGACGGAATGTTAGATAAAAAGTGGGGAAAACTGGAATCGACAAATATTACGAAATTGTTTACATATGTAATCCACATATTCCTATCATATACATATATGATATTGTACAAAATAATTCGAGCATTTTATGGCATATCAACCATACATATTAGTTAACCTTTCCAAAACGGTCCCCATTTTCTCACTTTTGCATTGAAAATATAAATAGGTATGGAAGCCAATGATGCCAGAACATTTTCACATTTACATTTTCAAGTACAGGAATGAAATTTGTAATAAACGTGTATTCACCCAATATCTTCAATTGTTATTGTGTTAATTATAACTTAGTCGGTACCATCTTAGAGCATAAACACATCAGTATGTCTCAAAAAGTGGCACACTCGGGATAAAATATTGTGGACCAGTTTACATCTGGTAAATAAAGTTGTCTTAATTCCTCTAACCAACTGTTGTAATATATAAATGATTGTTCTCTGTATTTAATGAATAAGTGCCTCCTTATCTGTCCCAATTAATTACCTGGAGTTGGTTTAAAAAAATGAAAGTGGTAAAGTTTTAATTTAAGTTCAAGCTCCATCTACCAGGTATTTATCTGGGACAATACATACCTCCATGGAGGTATTTACTTCTTAGCTAATATGGTTTAGTGACATGAAAATAAGTGAATTTCATGAAACCAATATACCAATTCAAATTCTCCTGCTAACTAATTCATGAATATGCATGAGACCTCGTCAATATTCATGAGTCAGGTTGCTAAATCGGTCCAAATAAATGGTATAAATGTACAGTTGGCGGGACGTCATCTACGACGTCGCCAGATGCAACAATCAAAACAGCAAACAGCGTAGCGTCATATGTTCTACCAATAGATTTGTAGTGTAAACATAAACACTGAATGAATTTAGTGTACGTTATTGTTTACACATTACCATTGTGTTGCCACAGAAGCGTCTTGAAGCCATATTAGATTACATATTATTACACGTATACATCATGATAAACGGGGCTAATTATATTTTAGACCAGTGCAATACGTACATTTGCAATGACGTGACACAATACATTAATACACATGCTGGTGAAGGCATACACTAGTAAAACGTGTGATAAGCTCGGTCTTGTGACATCATGAGTAGACATATTTTATGTTGTGACTATAATCGTATGTGAGTATGTTCATCATGTTAGATAACATATACTATATACATAAAGTTACATGGAAAGTGTACCAATATTTTTCTAATGTCTGCTTTGCACTAATTACATTATGAAAATATAAGTCGAAAGCTTATCTTGTATTTCTAAGCGGTAGTGAAATGTGATATTTTCAGTTAGAAATATGAGATATCAATACAGTAGCCAGTATGCATGTTTTTCTGTCGAGTCATTACATTGCATATACTCACTATCTGTGTCGTGAATCCGCACATTTAGCAGTGCAAACGGTTCTGTTGTCAACGGATTCGAACACACACTATATTATAGATCGTCCACTTCACACCTTACGCGCCTGATCACTGTGTACGCACATGCATCCTTCTCCACCGGAGTATGTACATTCACAAATTAAGGCTGAGGTGTGTCCCTTTCTGTTCGTTCATACCCCATTCCAACAGGGTCTTGCACGGCAAGATTTGGAATGCTAGCCTTGCGCCATATCATAAGTTGATACGACCACATGCGGACAAGGAGACGAAAGCTGTTTTCGGTCGGAGGCAACATTTTTCCAGTGACATTATTTTCTGTTTTCTCACGCAACATATTCAGTGACATACAGTTTTTTTCTCCATAAAGTTGAAATTTGTACACATCCTCAGTAGTTCTTAATGTTGCCAATTAATCATATTCAGCTGAATTCTGTTTCAGTATGTAGAAGGCCGATTTCTTTCCATGACCAAAGAATGAGCTAGTAGTGTCACATCCTGTCAGACAATACATTGGCAGAAGTAGATTTCGCTGTGGAGGAGGCATGTTGTTGCATATTTCATGAGCAGGAATGATGTACCGCACTAAATGTGCGTTCTTCCCAGTACGACCTGTTAAGTAGACGAGTCTGATTGCAGCTAATTCTGGACGATGGCGAATGAGGAGGACAATAACGTAATTATCTGGACTGAATACTACTGTAACAATTGTTTCTGAAACCGTCAGAGGCTTTGACACAGCATAGTATCATTCTCGTGTCAGCTTCTTCATGAATGGCGTGTACATCTGGGACTCCACTAACGGTGGACGACGTTACTTTAACGATCTTATAGTTCTGACCTCCGCTGATAAACAGAACTTGATTATCAGCAAGCAATGTACAAGTATACCTTGTGTAATACTGTACAAGCTTAGAAATCGTGTCCAGTTTGGTGTGATCCGCATTTCTGGTCGCACGTTTATGGCACTTCATTCCACGCCCTATGTTCGTTTCTCACGCGTTTGGTCCTTGCTGCTGTCGTCAGAATATTGTCAAACATTGCATAAATTTGCTGTACTGGAGTGTCACTGTTAGAGATGCTACTGCGATTCAAAATAAAATTGAAGAGCCACATCGCCATTTCTTCAATGTAAGTGTGGCCAACATGTCATGTTGTGTCATCATCTGAATGCAGGCGAGCCCATCAAATACAACGGCATCACATGCTGTTACAGTGTTCACTGTTTCAGCTGTTTATAATCCTTCCAGCCATGGGTTAGGCTGTGAATTTAATGTCCATACCATCTTCTTACACTCCTAATTAAACATGCTTAACGAAACTGGCACATTTTCGTGCATGTTTCTTGCTAATGTAACTTTCTTTCTTGGCTGTGACAGCCAAAAGACATTAGTGTTTCGTCCATACTCACATTATTCTTCTTTACTTACATTAACTGACTTTCTGATTTCAGACATTGCTTTCCGAACTGACCTCGGTAATGAGACATACAGGTTTTTCCGACTTTTTCCATCGGCTGAGCCTAGGTCAGCAAGCCTCTCTTCCACAAACTTTGTTAACATCTTGATCCCTTTTTCAAGTGCATTCACCGGACTATCCTTATTATCGGCTGGTGCAATGACCACGCAAATTTATTGCAGCACAAAATAAGATGTGGGATACGGTATACGAAAATTTGTGATTTGCTTGTTTAGGGCAGTGCATGCATCTGGACACACCCATCTGGATCCGCGCCTGGTGTGGTGATTTCATCTCCCAATGATGATAGTTTTAAGTTTGCGTCAAATATAGTATATTGCAATACGAACAACATGTATGTATGCAAATATCGTACAGTGACTTGAATGTTATACATGTGTGCGTCAAATAACCTGTTCATTTGAAGTATACTTACATGCAAGGACATTGGTGCTATCTTGGAACAACGGTCAGTTGGTAATTATTGTTTATATGTTACAGAAGGTTGTAATTTAATTTCTATATGTCAGTTATACATGTTAGAACCATGTGTGCATTATATAAGTGTCATGTATTCTCAAAAATGATGGATTCCAGTTTTCAGCATTTTTCTGCCAATAAAGTCATCTTTTGACCGAAAAATCTCAGCCGGCACAAAGTTGCCACAATGGCAACATTGGTTTACTAATTCATGACATCAAGACACACAATTTGGTATAGACCATGTAATGTAGTACTTCCGGTTGACCCCTCTCAAAATCTGCTGGTAGCTGCTGCTCTACTGTCTAGGTGTTCGGGTGGCACCGACATAGGTTGACAAGCTGGTCCCCAACCTCAGCGACACGGAACGCTATGTGCTCCACTACAGGAACCTGAATCTCTGCTTATCTCTCGGCATGCGTCTTAAAAAGACTCACCGAGCGCTCAGCTTTGATCACATAATGATGAACACCTAGCTCCGAAAAAAAGCGAGCAATATCATTGAGAAATTGAAAAAGCATGCAATAACATTGAGAAGGACATGTATAAGCTCATGACCATGGAAAACCTCCGCAAACGAGTTAATGTCAAGCTCGTGTGTGCGAACGAGGAAGACAAGCTCTAGCGCTTTATCGCCAGCCCAGTCATCGCACAGGCCGACGTCTTCGATGATGACATTGTGGCGATCCAAATGCACAAGAGCCGCCTCGTGCTTAATCGGCCTGTATATGTGGGTTTGAGCATCATCGACCTCTCCAAGCACCTAATGTACGACTTCTACTATAACGACTTGAAGGTCCAGTATGGGGAGAGCTGCCAGCTCCTCTATACAGACACAGACTTCCTCCTCCTCGAGATCCAGACCGATGACGTGTTCGACGACATGCCGGCATACAGCCACCTCTATGACACGTCCGACTACCCGAAGGACCACTCGCTCCACTGCACAGTGAACAAGAAAGTCATAGGCAACATGAAGTATGAGTGCGATGGGCCTCCACTCGCCAAATTCGTTGGTTTGATGTACTCGAACCTGGAGGCCGGCGGAAAAACTATCAAGAAGGCCAAGAGAGCGAAAAAGTCGGTCGTGAAGAAGCAAGTCCGCCACGAGCAATGCAATGTGTTGCGGACCGGTACCAACCGCGTCTACGCCCAGCGACTGAACAATGTTTCCTTTGACAGCGAGCAAAAATGTGATGGACAGCCTGGTATTTGGCCACAAAGACGCCTAGCGCTGTAGAACCCCATTTGGTGGCAGCAGTGTGTTGGGAAGCACCACAAGCAGCTCCTCCCGGACAAAGCCTCCAAAAGGCTAAGAATCCAAATAATAGAGTACGGGCTCTTCAGGTTTGGAAACCGAGCGATCAAGTCAATACACCTGGAGGGACTACACTGGGTCCGTAGCGCGTCGGCGACTACCCTGCAGCTCTCCAGGCTCGTAGAGACACCGGACACCAACAGCCGATGTGAGTTTCTGCTCATCCAACCCAAAATGCTGCCCGGCGACCACAAACGAGGGCTTGCGGGGCAACATCTCGACATTGATGTCGTCGGGGGGCTTATTGCCGATCAATCTGGTCACCTCACCATTTAGGATAGAGACCACAGCGGGCAGCCTGATCGGGTATGAGGGTCTACAAGCTCTTGGGCATATTTTTGTCCGAACAGTCGCTCAGTCAGCGTCCAGTTAAAGCGCTCTATGATCCCCTGATCCCTATGGACATCAACACGGCTGCATCTTACCGAGACCCCGTGCTTGACCAACGGCTGAGAGACTGCGCGCATGAAATCGCACCCCGAGTAGACCTGGTGAAGCTTTGGCCATCTAAGGGGGCTCCGCTTATAGATGCGGGAAAGGGCTTCACCCACCTCCTTGGCCTCGTTCGTGGTCAGCGGCTCCGCCTCATTATAGCGGGAGGCAACGTCAACGAATATCAGGGTGTAATTGTAGGTTTTGTGACTTTGATCGTTAGGGAGAAACAGGACGTTGACTTGGAGGACTTCGTTTGACACCGGCACGTCGAATTTCGGGCGTGGAATACTGCGGGCAAATAGATCTTCCAGATGGCCTGCTCCTTGAGCCAGTCTTTGGCAGCGTTTTCAGAAACATTGGTCGCCGCTGCGGCGAGGTTATTGATGGCTTCGAGTCCATTCCAGTAGTCGCGGGCGCTGCACTATAGCCAGCTAAGCTTGCGCGCATCCATTGTTGTCAAGATATTCAAGCAGATCGAACAGTCTCCATCGTTCTAGATCTGTTAACAACGGAACGAGCTATTGTTTTCGCTTTGAAATATTAAAATAGCTGACAAGGCATGTCGCAGTCGTCCCCAGGACGACAAACGCGGTCTTTTTGGCCATCTGACGGCACATAAAAGTCGTCTGAGAGCTGGGTCTTGGCATTCACCTGCTCGAGAGATTTGCTTTTCTGAGGAAATGCCAGCGCGTACTCGCGCATGTCGGCGTCGGTGTCCCGGAAAGTTTGCGGTGTCCCGAAAAGTTGTGCCTAACGGTACTCGTGAAATATGGACATTTCATACCACTCAATAAACATATATGTTATATTCGTTGCACAAATATTAATATCCTCTATATATTAGCCAGTAGAAGTTCAGATCTAACTAGATAATCTCCGGTCCCAACTGCGGTCGCTATATTTAAGGTCACAAAACCTACATCTCCGGGCTGCAGCTTCTGCCCGCCCTGCTGCCTGTCTTTTCGAGTCTCTACGTCGTCGGTCGGTCCAGCGATGGCACTGTCTCGCCAATCACTCTCTGAAATCCCTCCGGTGTCGAGACATTCTCTGAGCTGCCAGGTATAGTCCGTGGGCATACGTGTCCAGAATGGCAATGCTTTGCTGTGGTCAACATACCAAACTTGTGATAAATTACTCAGCAAACTGATCTCAGCGCATGCCCAACAACAGGGTCAGTCTCGAGGTCGTCAACCAATTCCGATTGATTCTTGATTGGCAGAAACATACTTGCTGCTGCTGCGTAGAGCAGAATGGCAGCTACCCCTCGGGTAGTTGTCATCGCCGCGCCTAACCGCGATTCGTATCAGGCATACCATTTATCAATCTCTGCTTGATATCAATCTCATATTATTAACCTGGTCGGCAGTGAGACGTCGCCCTAGCGACTACTCGGCATGCCCACACACCCCCATACAGCCAGTGCAGCTAGCCGCTGGCGCCGCTCCAAACTTTCTGTCGTTGGTCAGCGGCCGCCGTTTCGACAGCAGCCCCGACGGTTGGGGCTTCCAGCATCTGATCGAGAAGTTCTTCGCAGTCTCAAGGCCTCCGAGGGTGTGACGATCCAGATAGCCAAATAGGCTGACCGAGCTGGCGCATTGAACGCATACCTACATTTCATCATAGATGCGCAACTCAACATCGAAGATGACCGATTCGTCTCAGCTTTATATTAAGGATACCCACTCTGCCATAATATGTGGGCAGACCGCCCCATACTGCCCGGTAGCCACCTAACGAAGCATAACACTTTCGGGCAAGATATATTGTGTTCACTTCCTCCGTCCTGGTACACCAGGCTGAGCGGCGATGCCTTTGGTCGGCTATGGTTGTGGGCCGTCCATTGGGTTCGCCTCGTGGGTTTACCACTGGCTCTCCCTTGTACTGTTGCTCATGCTATAACGGTATGGTCCTGTCTGGGAAAGTGGTCTGGTGGGGTGGGGTGGGGGCGGGCTCAAGGGGGTGAAGAGGTCCAGATGTTTATCATGGGTGGCCAAGGCCACGAGCAATGCAGTAGTATATCCGACCCCGATTAGCATGAACAAGGTTGAGTCTGGTGTATTGTGTGGGTTTGGTCCGCCCCGTGGGGGTGGGGCAGACTACAGGACGTTAACTGGTTCAGTCCAGGAGGTGAAGAGGTCCAGTCCCAGTATTTGTTTTACTACTTACTATATTATATTCACGTCAGCCATAGTTTATGGACATTTTTAAAATAGTGGAAAAATTACATCAATATTTGACTTAAAGTACATATTGGTGTAACATAATTGATAGGTGTCTATTGTCCTGTCTTTTTGTGACAGACCACGCAGAACTGGAATAATGATGGATACGACCGAGTTCTCGTACACCGATTACTTCCGTCTCTTTTTCCCCAATAATGTGTTGGAGGACTGGGACATGTCAAAACATGTGCGATCGCACCCCATGGACAATGAGAAACCGGGTCGACAAACAGAGCGTCACTTCTCGGGACAATATGAGGACACAAAGTACAGGCCCGAATGTGTTGTATGTAGCGATAGGCGTACTCCGGGCTGGAAAAGTTAAACAATGTATATTTTCATCGAGTGTAAACTACCCATGTGTCCTACCGTGTGTTTCCGTCTCTACCAAACATGTCGCGAGTTCAAACTTGCAGCCGCACGACAGATGTACAACCTGCATGTATGAATTATACAGAGCTAGTGTCAAGTGTAAGTGTAAAGGTTATTAGTGAGGTGATTAGTGCGTGATTGTGTATGTCTAAGTGGAAATGTTTTGTTCTTCTCTTATTTTTTTATTATTGGATTATTTCTTCTGGACATTCTGACCATCACCTAATACATAGTGACGAGACGGTCTGAATTTGAAACAAATCATATTTAAGAGTTACATTATATGTGCAGCGAATATATAAGGTTATAGAATAAATATGTTTATACTCAGTTTAGCGAGCACTGATCCTGAATGATTGATACACAGTGTAATCTCTTTAAACCGGACACCATGGGAGGTCCACATGGTGTCCGGTATAGAAAGGCACCACTGTAAAACCGGCATATGACTGCTTTGTGATCACGAACAGGCATTATCATTGGATATAACTCGCAATGTAACATATCACAATTTCCATCCCTCACTTTTCTCTATGTCCTGTTTGGAGAGGTTCCACTGTACATATATCAACATTGAATGATTTGGTGATTCACGCCTGTGTCAAGTGAGTTGGTGCGTGGTAATATATCAGGATGTCAGCTTGCAGTGCTAAAGGTTCGAATTTTAATTGAGTGCAGCATGTACAATACGCTTACAACATACTTTAATACATGTACTGTGTTTTGGAAATAATACGATTAATTGGCTAAGCCTAGGCTGCATTATAGCTCAGGCACAGCCAATCAATTTGTTTGATTGCGAGTTGATATTGGCAATATATGCTCGAAAACTTTAACATTTTGGCAAAATTAACGTAGGCTCTTGTTCATAGGCCCATTACACGGATGTACGCCCCGAATAAACCCGACTCTCTGGTCTGTATTAACAAAAGTACCGCAGCTGTGTGTGTATATGTACGTGCATGTGAAATATGATATAGCATAGCTAACAAAAACACCAGGTCCGAAATGTCGCCATGATCGGTGATGCAAGTGGACAATACCTGGCACGTTACTGTCTTTGGATATCAAGTTTATCCGGCAAGGCTAGGAAACGCGTAGGAATTCCCTCCGTTTCCGAGTCGAGCCTGATAAACATGATATCAATACGCTAGAACGGTATTATATTTATCATGTAACGTTTTACGCGACAGAATAAACAATGATGACGTGGTTTCCGTTGAAAAGAACACGGACTTGTTTGTCTTGCGTCATTACACTGATGTCAGTTCGACCAATGAAACGTTAGTTTTCAATTCGTTATAACCCGGTTATTCGCTTCAGGTCAATGCCTGATACGACATTATGCTATCAGTCAGTACGTATTCGGTCAATTCAGATCTCGTTACCTGATAAATATACATGTTGTCAAGATATGGGGATTAGAAAACCATGTGATCATGCATATGATTGTAAGGGCGTCTGGCACTGGATAGGGATATTGTAGATTCAGTGCTGGAAATGTATTGTAATTTGAAAAATTCTCATGAGTATAAATAGTCCCGTGTGTTGAAGGGACACAGAACCAGATCCGATCAACTAATAATTCAATAATTCCCATCAAGCGATAATAGACAAATAATTGACGGTTTATGTCGCCAGGACTCGACGTTCGACTGGCTGATGGACCGACGCCATATTCCGGGCGGCTAGAAGTGCGACGCTCCAACTCGTCCGCCTGGGGCACAGTATGTGACGATGGCTGGATGAATACAGCGGCCACGGTGGCCTGTCGACAGCTTGGCTACGTCTGGGGTGTACGTATACGTTTACAGTGTAATCTCTAGAAAGTTAACACTCTTTGGGAACTCCCGGCGTTCACCTTATTTGTCAGGCAAACACTTTAAAGTTTTTTATAATTTCTACCGTTTTATTATCAAGGCTGCCAGCTTGGGGAATAGCTTCATTTCACGATGCCAGTTCTTGACTTCTATGCGATATATTGTATAAACACCATTTTCGAGACCCTTGTATGGCATGTCGGGCGTACTAGTTTGTTAAGTGTCGCATTTCACAAAAGTTGTGCCCCCTTCTTCTTGTATCTGTATTACAGTGGTAAATCTCTACGTCCAATACCCTGGTGACCCCAGGGTTTCCCCTGGGGAACCCAGGGTGTCCGGTTAGAGAAGTTTCACTGCATAAAAATGTTATTGCGATATATTGACTAGTAATAAGTAATGATACTATAATTGTATCCCATACAGGAGGCGGTTGGCCAGGCACGGTACGGGGTGGGGGCAGGCGAGATCTACCTAGACGACGTGAGGTGTGCGGGCACGGAAACCTCACTGCTGCAGTGTGAACACATGGGATGGGGCAACCACAATTGCGCTCACCACGAAGACGCCGGTGTGGTCTGTCACAACACGACAAGTAAAAGACGATAAGCAAAACAGTATTCATTGCACGTGTTGTTGTATCGTGTTGCACTAGTGCATGGGGCAATGACTGCATAGTCGACTGCACAAACGCCGCCTCCTAGACACTGCTTAATGTAAATTAAATCCTCGATTAATACGACAAATATTGCAAATTGCAAAATGCTAATTATCTTTCAGTATTATCAATAAGAACTTTAACAATATACATGTTTTCCAGGCCACTTTTGCTTATAGTTGGGTTTAGAAACACGATGCTAATCTACAATTGAACTATTCGTTCGCTATCATTTCATAACTTTCTAGACATATCGCGACATGTCTTTCATATATTGTACTCACATATCATTGCAGAATGTGCGGACCCAGTTTCACCCGCTAACGGTAATGTCTTAACCGACAATGACATTACATATGGACAAACGGCGGTATATACATGTAACCAAGGCTATTCGATGGATGGAGTAAACACAAGCACGTGTTTGGCAAACGCGCTATGGAGCAACGCCATGCCAAATTGTACAATTGTTGGTAAGTATGTTCTGGTAAATGTACATACAACAATAGCAATACATTTCTATACAGTGTTAAGGATATCCATGATAATCGCTGAACAATATCAGAAATAATCATGAGATCCATCATCAAAGCAAAATGCGACACAAAATATACACTGCACGTACTGTTTTATTGAGCCTATGAATGTTTAAAGGACTGCATAATCTACTGAACAAACGCCACTCCCTAGAAACGGCTTAGTGTAAGAGAACACAATCGGAGGCATTCTACACGGGGAGAAGACTACCATAATTAACCTTTTGACATTGATATTCACATCGTTTGAAATATTGAAACTTGTATGCGTGTATAATTAAAAGACATCCACACGTCTATTGAATAAAGTTTTCATAATTATGGAATGTATGAGTTGCATGTGTAATTAGCAATAACGCTGGTATATACCAAACTCTCGGCCATATTGTACGCCATCTTACCTTCATTGATGCGCATATAATCTGATAAATATAATTGTTGAAAGCATATTGATTCCTGGTTCTCCAAACGTAACTATTCGTAAATAACAATTAGCTTAATGATTCTCAGACGTATTATGCCGTTCGTGCCTTATATGGGCATATCATCGAATTTGTCAGTGTGACCTTGACATTGACTCTATTAATACAACCAATGCAAACATCCTAATTACTGAAATGTTTTACAATCACTATGATCATATATCATACCATGTTAAATCAATTCCGAAAAGTATTAAGCGTATTCTATACATATTATAAACTGATGGTCAACTTGGACGCCATCTTGATTTATGAAACATTTCCCACACACTTTGACTAAGTTGCGTTGAATGCAGAAAACAGCCCCACGTGTTTAGCAAACGGACCTTGGAGCAACAATGTACCGAACTGTGCAATTGTTTGTATGTGGTTTCATACATGAGCGACATAAATCAAGTGGGTCAACGATAAGACACGAGCATGAATCATTTCAAGTGCGATTATATTAGACGTATTCTGTTAAAGAAGGTACAAGTGTTGCCACAGTCCGTGATACATATACGCTACCTGACACCTTTTACATGATATAATTTTCTGATGTTATCATTTCCTTTCACAGATAATTGTCTTTCAGAGATAAGTGTTCCATCAATGTGATTGGAAAGACACAATCTCAGCTAGAATGAAAACATGCTTTTATTTGCGCATGCTGTTATATAACTTTTCATATTTCGGACTACTATATGTTCATCATCGGCCAATGTCTCCTCCGGTTGCGGTTGATCTGTTGATGAAGAAAGCAAATACATTGACATAAAAGTAATATAACGGGGTGCCACTTACTCAATTGTTTATGTTTTCATCATGGTATCAAGGTATCAAGGTTTCTAGCCAAGGTGATACAATATGTCGAGGGGCGCATCGACTGAGTAATCTAAATTACATTATGACTACGGAATATCAAGTTATACAGGGAGTTGGGTAATTATCATTATTTGCGCTGAAAACAGTAAAGTGTACCAGTTGTACTCTGAGACCAGGAATGTATAACTACAATGGCAATTTGGTTGAACGTGTCAATTTCTGTTGAAGACTGTACATGTACCAGAATTATGATAACAGTTTATCCCGATATATCATTAGGGTAGTTTCGGCTATACCTAACACGTATCATTGTAGCATGCACACAGCCAGATCAACCGAGGAATGGTAGTGTCTCCACCGACAATGGCATTACATATGGACAAACGGCGGTCTATACATGTGGCCGGGGCTATTTATTGGATGGAGAAAGCTCAAGATTGTGTTTAGAAAACGGGTTATGGAGCAACGACATGCCAACTTGTACAATTGTTGGTAAGTGAGTTCTTAAATCAGGAATATACAACAATGTCAATACATTTTTATACTAGACCTTGTGTCATAGCATATCGCGACATGTCCTCCATATATTGTAATCACGTATCTTTGTTACAGTAGTATATACATAACCGATTTCACCCGCTAACGGTAATGTGTTAACCGACAATGACATTACATATGGACGTATATTCCTGTGACCAGGGCTATTCGATGGATGGAGTAAACACAAGCACGTGTTTAGCAAATGGGTTATGGAGCAACGGCATGACAAATTGTACAAGTGTTGGTAAGAATGTTCTTATTTAAGGAATATACAACCATTGCCATACGTTTTTATACAGTGTTAAGGATATCCATGATAGTCGCCGCACTTTATCATAAATAATTAGGAGATCCATGATCAACGCAAGATACGACAATCAGAAACATATACACTGCATGTGCTGTTTTATTGTACATTATTAAAGGACTGCATAATTCACTGAACAAACGCAGCCACCCAGAAACGGCTTAATGTAAATTAAATGCTCCATTAATACGACACATTGGCCTACGGTACACACTTTTAAAATTTGCCGAGGATCACAGGCAATCGGAGAAATATTAGCATCAGCGGAAGAGAATGCAATGGGAGACATTCTACACGGGAGGCGACTACCATAATTCACATTTTGACATCGATAAGTACCTCGTTTGAAATATTGAAACAGGTTTGCGTGCATAATGAAAATACATCAACACGACCATTGAATAACATTTTCATAATTATGGCATGTACGAGTTTCATATGTAATTTGCAATAACGCTGGTATATACCAGACTCTCGGTCATATTGTACGCCATCTTAGCTTCATCGATTCGCATATAATCTGATCAATCATAACTGTTGAAAGCATATTGATTCCTGGTTCTCCAAACGTAACTAAATAACACTTAGCTTAAGGATGCTCAGACGTATTATGCCGTATGCGGAAATTTCTTTAGGTTTGTGCTATGAAAATGATCATACTATAACACGTTTGGAATGATATTTCAATTATAAACTATAGTGTAATTAATTTAAAAGAAAAAAGTTTAGTAATAATCAGTTGAAAGACATGTATATAATACTGAAACACTAACGAGCATTGTAACATGCTAATTATTTTTCAGTATTATATACATTTTTTAACAATCCACATTTTTCCAGACGACTTTTACTTATAGTTGGGTTCAGAAATACGATGATAATCTACAATTAAATTACTCGTTTGCAATCAGTTTCATAACATTCTAGGCATATATGAGACCCTGTGGCATAACACATTGGGACATGTCCTGCATGTCCGGCAACAACGGGTTCTCCCTTTGGGCCGCCGGCAAACTGCTTCTTGACCTCATCACACTGTTGGTATTTGCATTTCCTGGCTGTGCAACTGGTTGGAAACGCCTTCAATTGTCATATCGACTTTGGATTATAAAACTTCACGCAGACCCCCAAGATGATAGGACAGTTTCTCAGTGACTCGCATACGGATGTCCCCCAGGAGCACCCCCTTGCTGCATATGAAAGGGATCGCAAGCAGTATTTAAATTGGTCGCCACCGAAGCGGGAACTGCAAGTTCCGAAGGAAACTGGAAACCGCAGCTGGTTGTCGCGAAAGGCTCACCCATATAGCCCATACAACTAATATACCACCAACAACCCACGGGATGATCCAGGTCGGCTCCTGTTCTGTCATGGTGTGGTTCCTTTGGTTCATGCGGTTCCGATTTCGCTACGCCTCTCGGGCGAACTAGCAACTGTTTGGCCTCTGGAAGCTCGGCGAGCATTTTATCATGCCTAGTTTTCCGGGCTGCAGCTTCTGCCCGCCCTGCTGCCTGTCTTTTCGGGACTTTACGTCATCGGTCGGTCAAGCAATGGCACTGTCTCACCAGTCACTCTCTGAAGTCCCTCAGGTGTCGACATTCTCTGAGCTAGTATAGTCCGTGGGCATACGTGTCCAGAATGGCAGTGCTTAGCTGTGGTCAACATACCAAACTTGTTATAAATTAGGCAGCAAACTGATCTCAGAGCTTGCCCAACAGCATGGTCAGTCTCGAGGTCGTCAACCAATTCCGATTGATTCTTGATGGGCATAAACATACTTGCTGCTGCTGCGTAGAGCTGAATGGAGGCTACCACTCGGGTATTTGTCATCGCCGCGCCTAATCGCGATTCGTATCGGGTATACCATTTCTCAATCTCTGCGTCTGTCATATTATTAACCTGGTCGGCAGTGAGACGTCGCCCTAGCGACTACTCGGCCTGTCCCCCAACCCCCCCCCCCCCATACAGCTAGTGAAGTGAGCCGTTGACGCCGCTTCAAAGTTTCTGTCAGCGGGTCAGCGGCCACCGTTCGACGGCAGCCCCGACGGTCGGCGCTTCCGGCATCTGATCGAGAAGTTCGTCGCAGTCTCAAGGCCTCCGAGGGTGTGACGATCCACATAGACAAATACGCTGACCGAGCTGGCGCATTCAACGCATACCTACATCTCATCATAGATGCGCAACTGAACATCAAAGATGGCCGATTCGTCTCAGCTTTATGTTAAGGATACCCACTCTGCCATAATATGTGGGCAGACCGGATGCGCAAAAACAGTTTTCATCCTGGACTTGCTCGAGGGCCCCTACATCGCTGTCTTTCGACACTTTTTGGTCCTGTGGCCCACTGTGCGGCACAACAAGGCATATCAGCAGCGCCCATGGATCTGAGCTGACCCTGAGATCTACGTCGTTGACCCAGGTGGCCGGCTCGGCTCCATGAGTACAAGCGGGCCTTCTATCAACTATTTCAGGGCGAGCTCACCCTATACGTGATTTACGACTACTCAGCCACGACAGCGATGACCTAAACGAAGGACATGCTCGCATTTTCTGGTCGGCATGCGGACGAAGACGTACACAAATTCGCCATGGAGGGGCGGGCCGACGAGAGACGAACACTTCTCGTCCATCTCGTGACGCGTTATGCTTATTCGCGTATCTGACGATGGGGGCGGTCCCGCCCCATACTGCCCGGCAGCCACCTTTCGAACCATAACACTTTCGGGCAAGATATATTTTGTTCACTTCCTCCGTCCTAGTACACCAGGCTGAGCGACGATGCCTTTTGTCGGCTATGGTTGTGGGCCGTCCATTGGACAATGAGAAACCGGGCCGACAAACAGAGCGCACTTCTCGGGACAATATGAGGACAAAACGTACAGGCCGGAATGTGTTGTATGTAGCGATAGGCGTACTCCGGGCTGGAAACGTGTAAAAACAATTATGTATATTTGCATCGAGTGTAAACTACCCATGTGTCCTACTGTGTGTTTCCGCCTCTACCACACATGTCGCGAGTTCAAACTTGCAGCCGCACGACAGATGTACAACCTACATGTATGAAATATACAGAGCTAGTGTCAAGTGTAAGTGTGAAGGCTATTAGTGAGGTGATTAGTGCGTGATTGTGTATGTCTAAGTGGAAATGTTTTTTTCTTCTCTTATTTTTTTATTATTGGATTGTTTCTTCTGGACATTCTGACCATCACATAATACATCGTGACGAGACGGTATGAATTTGAAACAAAGCATATTTAAGAGTTGCATTATATGTGCAGCAAATATATAAGGTTATATAATAAATATGTTTATAATCAGTTTAGCGAGCACACATCCTGAATGATTGATATACAGTGGAATCTCTCTAAACCGGACACCATGGGAGGTCCACAGGGTGTCCGGTATATAGAGGCACCACTGTAAAACCGGCATATGACTGCTTTGTGATCATGAACAGGCATTATCATTGGATGTAACTCGCAATGTAACATATCACAATTTCCATCCCTCACTTGTCTCTATGTCCTGTTTAGAGAGGTTCCACTGTACATGTATCAACGTTGAATGATTTGGGGATTCACGCCTGCTGTCAATTGAGTTGGTGCCTGGTTCTAGATCAGGATGCCAGCTTGCAGTGCTAAAGGTTCTAATCTTAATTTAGTGCAGCATGTACAATACGCTTACAACATACTTTAATACAATGATTGCGAGTTGATATTGGCAATATATTCTCAAAAACATTAACATTTTGGCAAGATTAACGTAGGCTGTTGTTCATCGGCCCATTACACGGATGTAAGCCCCGAATAAACCCGACTCTCTGGTCTGTATTAATAAAAGTACCGCAGCTGTGTGTGTATATGTACGTGCATGCGAAATATGATATATCATAACTAACAAAACTCCCTTACTGATCAACACCAGGTCCGAAATGTAGCCATGATCGGTGATACAAGTGGAAAATACCAGGCACGTTACTGTCTTTTGATATCAAGTGTATCAGGCAAGGCTAGGAAACGCGTAGGAATTCCCACCGTTTCCGATAAACGTGATATGAAATACGCTAGAACGGTATTATATTTATCATGTAACGTTTTACGCTACATAATAAACAATGATGACGTGGTTTTCGTCGAAAAGAACACGGACTTGTTTGTCTTGCGTCATTACACTGATGTCAGTTCGACCAATGAAACGTTAGTTTTCAATTCGTTGTAACCCGGTTATTCGCTTCAGGTCAATGCCTGATACGACATTATGCTATCAGTCAGTACGTATTCGGTCAATACAGATATCGTTACCTGATAAATATACATGTTGTCAAGAGATGGGGATTAGAAAACCATGTGATCATGCGTATGATAGTAAGGGAGTCTGGCACTGAATAGGGATATTGTGGATTCAGTGCTGGAAATGTATTGTAATTTGAAATATTCTCGTGAGTATAAATAGTCCCGTGTGTTCACGACCTTTCTGTTGAAGGGACACAGAACCAGGTCCAATCAACTAATAATTCAATAATTCCCATCAAGCGATGATAGACAAATAAGTGACGGTTTCTATCGCCAGGACTCGACGTTCGACTGGTTGATGGACCGACGCTATATTCTGGGCGGGTAGAAGTGCGACGCTCTAACTCGTCCGCCTGGGGCACAGTATGTGACGATGGCTGGATAAATACGGCGGCCACGGTGGCCTGTCGACAGCTTGGCTACGTCTGGGGTGTACGTATACGTTTCCAGTGTAATCTCTAGAAACTGAACACTCTTTGGGAACTCCCCGGCGTTCACATTATTTGTAAAGAAACATGTTAAACTTTTTATAATTTCTATCGTTT
Organism: Conchocele bisecta; assembly: GCA_029237695.1. Taxonomy (NCBI): domain Eukaryota; kingdom Metazoa; phylum Mollusca; class Bivalvia; order Lucinida; family Thyasiridae; genus Conchocele; species Conchocele bisecta. The sequence goes on along the minus strand of CM055275.1, from coordinate 53,612,977 downwards.
TATTATCAAGGCTGCCAGCGTGGGGAATAGCTTCATTTAACGATGTCAGTTCTTGACTTCTATGCAATCTATTGTATAAACGCCATTTCCGGGTCCCTTGTATGGTATGTCGGGCGTACTAGTTTGTTAAGTGTCGCATTTCACAAAACTTGTACCCCCTTCTTCTTGTATCTGGATTACCATGATTGCAGTGGACAATCTCTATGTCGAATACCCCTGGGGACCACAGGGTGTCCGGTTTAGATAATGTTCACTGCATAAACATGTTCTAGCGATATATTGACTAGTAACAAGTAATGATACTATAATTGTATTCCATACAGGAGGCGGTTGGCGAGGCACAGTACGGGATGGGCGCAGGCGAGATCTACCTAGACGACGTGAGGTGTGCGGGCACGGAAACCTCACTGCTGCAGTGTGAACACATGGGATGGGGCAACCACAACTGCGGACACCACGAAGATGCCGGGGTGGTCTGTAACAACACGGGTTAGTGTGTCACATAATGTCGCAACAACACGGGTTAGTATGTCACAACATTTCACAGCAACACGGGTTAGTGTATCACATAATGTCACAATAACACGGATTAGCAGGCCACAACATGTCACAACAACTCGGGTTAGTGGGTTACACCAGGTCACAACAACAGGGGTTGGAGGGCCACAGCATGTCAGAACAACATAGGTTAGTGCGTCGCAGCATGTCACAACAACATAGATTAGTGGGTCACAGCATGTTACAACAACAGGAATTAGAGGGTCACATCATGTCACAACAACATGAATTAATGGGTCATATTATGTTATAACACCAGGGGTAAGAGGGTCACAGCATGTCGCAACAACATGCGTTAGTGAGTCAAAGCATGTCACAACAACAGTGGTTAGAGGGTCACAGCATGTCACAGAAACAGTATTAGTGGGTCACACCACGGCACAACAACAACATGGGCCTACAGGGTCACACCATGTCACAACAATAGGGGTTAGCGGGTCACATCATGTCACAAAAGGGGTTAGTGGGTCATACTATGTCACAACAACAGGGATCATTTGGTCTCACCATGCCACAACGACAGGGTTAGTGGGTCACTCCATGTCACAACACCATGCAGGTTGTACACAGGTTGGTATGTGACAAAATGTCACAACAACACGGATTAGTATGTGACTCAATGTTGTAACAGCACGGGTTAGTTATTACGTGACAACAACAGAGTATAGTATGTCACAGGTTACAACATTACAGATTATAATGTCCAAACATATGAGAACAACACGGGTTCGTATGTTTCAACAACACGGGTGGTCTGTCACAACAACACGTGTCAGTATGTCACAATAATGTAGGTTAGTATGTTACAATAACAAATTAATTCTGTTTTTGTATTGTTTATACAGCCGTAAAATGTCGGCAGATTTCGTGAAACAGAAAGTAAGCCGTCCAATATTGTGTTGTATGATTTCACACAAACAAAACCAGACATCATAATTCGTCACGTAGTCTGTATGTTTTGTAACCAACCACCACCCAATGGAACAACTTGTCTCTATGTGAACTTTCAGCATTATGAACATAAGTTGCTTTCACTACTTTTCTGTCTCGTACCTTTTTCCTCCATGTACAGTCTAATGTGTTCTGATTTGCTTGGTTACATGTTAATGTGATTGGCTGTGTGCCATGAGGTGAGCTACTGTGTGGGCGGTAATATGCTTAGCGTCTCGTGAACTGACGAGTACACGGCGTAAAATGAGTTATAAATATACATGTAGCAGCTGAAAAATTAATTATTAATTTAATTGATATTGGCAAAAGCGTCGCAATATGCTATTAATTGAGATGAAATGCTGTTCTTTCATTGGTCGAGAAACTAGGGTAGACACTACTATTGCTTTGAGTACAGACTTAATAAATTACATATTGAACGAGTTATCTGATTGAGTTCACATAAAACGAGACAAAGAGATCAGCTTAAATGATAGATCACATGCATTGCATCATCCATTGTAAATGTACGGATCACTTAACCTGGTATGTTATATCAGTCTCAGGCAATATAACAATTCATTATATTACATCTAATGTAGTATGATGTTCAATAAAATGTATTATGTATTGTAAATTCCAATTTTATTTAACACATGAAAGTACATGAATGTTCTCTCCACAAAAACAAAAGCAACAACAACAACAACAACAACCCAGACACCCACACGACTTGTCCTAGGGAACGCAATTATTACTGTCACCCAACATGTTTCTATTAAATGGTATAGATTGTGTGAAATAGGATATATCATAACTAACAAAAAACCCTTACTGATCAACACCAGGTCCGTAATGTAGAGTGTTTAATCTGCATGTGCCATGATCGGTGATACAAGTGGAATATACCAGGCACGTTACTGTCTTTTGATATCAAGTTTATCCGGCAAGGCTAGGAAACGCGTAGGAATTAATTCCCTCCGTTTCAGATCAGAGTCGAGCCTGACAAACGTGATATCAAAGACGCTAGCACGGTATTTTATTTATCATGCAACGTTTTACAATACAGAATAAACAATGATGACGTGGAAAAGAGTACGGACTTGTTTGTCTTGCGTCATTGCACTGAATTTCAGTTCGACCAATGAAACGTTAGTTTTCAATTCGTTGTAACCCGTTTATTCGCTTCAGGGCAATGCCTGATGCGACAATATGCTATCAGTCAGTACGTATTCGGTCAATACAGATATCATTACCTGATAAATATACATGTTGTCCAGAGTTGGGGATTATATAACCATGTGATCATGTGTATGGTAGTAAGGGCGTCTGGCACTGGATAGGAATAGTGTGGATTCAGTGCTGGAAATGTATTGTAATTTGAAATATTCTCGTGAGTAGAAATAGTCCCGTGTGTTCACGACCTTACTGTTGAAGGAACACAGAACCAGATTCAATCAACTAATAATTCAATAATTCCCATCAAGCGATGATAGACAAATAAGTAACGGTTTCAATCGCCAGGACTCGACGTTCGACTGGCTGATGGACCGACGCCATATTCCGGGCGGCTAGAAGTGCGACTCTCCAACTCGTCCGCATGGGGCACAGTATGTGACAATCGCTGGGTGCATACGGCGGCCACGGTGGCCTGTCGACAGCTTGGCTACATCTGGGGTGTACGTATACGTTTCCAGTGTAATCTCTATAAACTGAACACCCTTTGGGAACTCCCCGGCGTTCACCTTATTTGTAAGGCAAACATGTTAATGATGTTTTCATTTCTTTCGTTTTATTATCTAGGCTGCCAGCGTGGGGAATAGCTTCATTTAACGATGCCAGTTCTTGACTTCTATGCAATCTATTGTATAAACGCCATTTCCGTGTCCCTTGTATGGTATGTCGGGCGTACTAGTTTGTTAAGTGTCGCATTTCACACAACTTGTGTCCGATTATTCTCTTATCTGTATTACAGTACATGGGAACATCTCTAAGCCGGATACCATGAGGTGTCCGGTTTAGAGAAGTTTCACTGCATAAAAATGTTCTAGCGATATATTGACTAGTAATAAGTAATGATACTATAATTGTATCCCATACAGGAGGCGGTTGGCGAGGCACGGTACGGGGTGGGGGCGGGCGAGATCTACCTAGACGAAGTGAGGTGTGCGGGCACGGAAACCTCACTGCTGCAGTGTGAACACATGGGATGGGGCAACAACGACTGCGAACACTACGAGGACGCCGGGGTGGTCTGTGGCAACAACACGGGTTAGTGTGTCACAAAATATCACAACCCGTCGCGATAGTATGTCACAACATGTCACAATAACATGGGTTAGTGTGTCACAACATGTCGCAACAACACGGGTTAGTGTGTCAAGTAATGTCACAATAAAACGGATTAGTAGGTCACAACAACACGGGTTAGTGGGTGACAATAACATGGGTTAGTGGGTCACTGCTTGTCACAACAACAGGGGTTAGAGGGTCACAGCATGTCACAAGAACATAGATTAGTGGGTCACATCATGTCACAACAACATGGGTTAGAGTGGCAAAGCATGTCATAACAACATTGGCTAGTGGCTAGCAGCATGTCACAACACTATGGATTAGTGGGTTACATCATGTCAAAACAACAGAGGTTAGAGGATCTCAGCATGTCACAACAACACGGGTTAGAGTGTCACAGCATGTCACAACAACACGGGTTAGAGGGTCACAGCATGTCACAGAAACAGGATTAGTGGGTCACACCATGTCACAACAACAGAGGTTAGCGGATCACAGCATTCACAACAACAGGGTTACAGTGTCACACCAAGTCACAAAATAGGGGTTAATGGGTCACACCGTGTAATAACAACAAGGGTTAGCGGGTCACATCATGTCACAACAACAGGGGTTAGTGGATCATGATATGTCACAACAACAGGGGTCATTGGGCCACACCAATTCACAACGACAGGGTAAGTGGGTCACTGCATGTTTAAACACCATGCAGGCTGCACACAAGTTGGTATGTGACAAAATGTCACAACAACCCGGATTAGTATGTGACACAATGTTACAACAGCACGGGTTAGTTAGTATGTGACAACAACAAAGTCCAGTATGTCACAAGTTACAACAATACAGGTTATAATGTACAAATATATGAGAACAACACGGGTTCGTATGTTACAACAACACGGATGGTCTGTCACAACAACGCGGGTCTGTATGTCACAAAAATGTAGGTTAATATTTTGCAATATAAAATAAAAAAAATACTGTTTTTGCATTGTTTATACAGCCGTAAAATGTGGGCAGATTTCATGACAGACAGTAAACTGTCCAATATTGTGTTGCATGATGTCACACAAACGAAACCAGACACCGTAATTGGTCACGTGGTTTGTATATTTTGTAACCAACCTGCACCCAATGAAACAACTTGTCTTTATGTGAACTTTAAGCATCATGAATATAATATGCTTTCACTATTTTCTGTCTCGTACCTGTTTCCTCGATGTACAGTCCTAATGTTTTCTGATTTGCTTGGATACATGTTAATATGATTGGCTGTGTGACAGGACGTGAGCAACTGAGTGGGCGGTATTATGTTTAGCGTCTCATGAACTGATGACAACACGCCGTAAAATCAGTTCTAAATATAGCGGCTGAACATTTAATTATTAATTTAATGGATATTGGCAAAAGCGTCGCAATATGCTATTAATTGAGATGAAATGCTGTTCTTGCATTGGTCGAGAAACAAGGGTAGACCATACTATTGCTTTGAGTACAGACTTAATAAATTACACATGAAACGAGACAACGAGATCAGCTTAAATGATAGATCACATGCAGTGCATCATCCATTGTATATGTACGGATCTCTTAACCTGGTATGTTATATCAGTCTCAGGCAATATAACAATTCATTATATTACATCTAATGTAGTATGATGTTCAATAACATGTGTTATGTAATGTAGATTCCCATTTTATGTAACACATGAAAGTACATGAATGTTCTCTCCACAACAACAAAAACCAACAAAACCCCAGACATCTACACGACTAGTGCTAGGGAACGCTATTATTACTGACATCGAACATATTTCCATTAAACTTTGTAGATTTCGTGAAATAGTATATATCATAACTAACAACAAACCCTTTACTGATCAACACCAGATCCGAAATCTAGAGTGTTTAATTTGCATGTGTCATGCTCGATGATACAAGTGAAAAATACCAGGCACGTCACTGTTTTTTGATAACAAGTTTATCCGGCAAGGCTAGGAAACGCGTAGGAATACCCTCCGTTTCCGAGTCGAGCCTGATGAACGTGATATCAAATACGCTAGAACGGTATTATATTTATCATGTAACGTTTTACGCTACAGAATAAACAATGATAACGTGGTTTTCGTTGAAAACAACACGGACTTGTTTGTCTTGCGTCATTACACTGATGTCAGTTCGACCAAATAAACGTTAGTTTTCATTTCGTTGTAACCCGGTTATTCGCTTCAGGTCAATGCCTGATACGACATTATGCAGTATAATATCAGTCAGTACATATTCGGTCAATACAGATCTCGTTACATGAAACTGATAAATATACATGTTGTCAAGAGATGGGGATTAGAAAACCATGTGATCATGCGTATGATAGTAAGGGCGTCTGGCACTGGATAGGGATATTGTAGATTCAGTGCTGGAAATGTATTGTAATTTGAAATATTCTCGTGAGTATAAATAGTCCCGTGTGTTCACGACCTTGCTGCTGAAGGGACACAGAACCAGGTCCAATCAACTAATAATTCAATAATTCCCATCAAGCGATGATAGACAAATAAGTGACGGTTTCAATCGCCAGGACTCGACGTTCGACTGGCTGATGGACCGACGCCATATTCCGGGCGGCTAGAAGTGCGACGCTCCAACTCGTCCGCCTGGGGCACAGTATGTGACGATTACTGGATGAATACGGCGGCCACGGTGGCCTGTCGACAGCTTGGCTACGTCTGGGGTGTACGTATACGTTTCCGGTGTAATCTCTAGAAACTGAACACTCTTTGGGAACTCCCCGGCGTTCACCTTATTTGTAAGGCAAACATCTTAAAGTTTTCTATCTATTTATTATCAAGGCTGCCAGCGTGGGGAATAGCTTGATTTAACGATGCCAGTTCTTGACTTCTATGCAATCTATTGTATAAACACCATTTTCGATTCCCTTGTATGGTATGTCGGGTGTACTAGTTTGTTAAGTGTCGCATTTCACAAAACTTGTGCCCCCTTCTTCTTGTATCTGTATTACAGTAGAACATCTCTACGTTAGATAACCTGGGGACCCCAGGGTGTCCCTTGGGGACCCCAGGGTGTCCGGTTTAGAGAAGTTTCACTGCATAAAAATGTTCTAGCGATATATTGACTAGTAACAAGTAATGATACTATAATTGTATCCCATACAGGAGGCGGTTGACGAGGCACGGTACGGAATGGGGGCAGGCGAGATCTACCTAGACGACGTGAGGTGTGCGGGCACGGAAACCTCACTGCTGCAGTGTGAACACATGGGATGGGGCAACAACAACTGCGGACACCACGAAGACGCCGGCGTGGTCTGTCACAACACGGGTTAGTGTGTAACATAATGTATCAGTAACACGGGTTGTCACAACATGTCACAACAAGACGGGTTAGTGTGACACAACATGTCACAACAACACGGGTTATGCGTATCACATAATGTCACAATAAAACGGATTAGTAGGCCACAACAACACGGGTTAGTGGGTTACACCAAGTCACAACAACATGGGTTAGTGGGTCACAGCATGTCGCAACAACAGGGATTAGAGGGTCACAGCATGTCACAACAACATGTGTTAGTGGGTCACAGCATGTCATAAAACAGGGGTTAGAGGGTCACAGCATGTCATAGAAACAGGGTTAGTGGGTCACATCATGTCACAACAACAGGGGTTATAGGGTCACAGCATGTCATAGAAACAGGGTTAGTGGGTCACATCATGTCACAACAACAGGGGTTAGTGGATCACAGCATGTCACAACAACAGGGGTTAGAATGTCACAGCATGTCACAACAACATGGAATGGTGGGTCACAGCATGTCACGACAACAGGGGTTAGAGGGTCACATCATATCACAGAAACAAGATTAATGGGTCACTCCATGTCACAACAACAGTGGTTAGTAGATCACAGCATTCACAACAACAGGGGTTACAAGGTCACACCGTTTCACAACAATAGGGGTTAGTGGTTCACACCGTGTAACAACAACACGGGTTAGTGGGTCACATCATGTCACAACAACTGGGGTTAGTGGGTCATACTATGTCACGACAACAGGGGTCATTGGGTCACACCATGTCACAACGACAGGGATGGTGGGTCACTCCATGTCACAACACCATGCAGGTTGCACACAGGCTGGTATGTGACAAAATGTCAGAACAACACGGATTAGTATGTGACACAATGTTATAACAGCACGAGTTAGTTAGTATATGACAACAACACAGTCCATTATGTCACAAATTACAACCATACAGGTTATAATGTCAAAACATATGAGAAAAACACGGGTTATTATGTTACAACAACACGGATGGTCTGTAACAACAACACGGGTCAGTATGTCACAATAATGTAGGTTAGTATTATATATTAAGCAAGAAATGCGTCTGTCGAACGCGGATGCTACCTGCAGCACGAACGGACGGACGGACGGACGGACGTTCCAACATTTTGGGTCTATGGGGTATTTCCATTGTTTGAAGAACAATGAAAAAGCCCCTAAATAACAATAGAGTTTATGAGCGTACGGAATATTACAAAGGAATCTTTTGTTCCTAACCCCGCCCCTAAGCTCTCAAACCCCCGGACGTTGGCCCGGACGTTGGCCCGGACGGACAGAAGGACGGACGGACGGACGGACGGACCACTACTTTGGAGTAAGGGGCCCATTTATAAGGGGCCATTAATACGGGGCCATAAAAATTAGAATATACTGTTTTTGCATCGTGTATACAGCCGTAAAATGTGGGCAGATTTCGTGAAACAGACAGTAAACTATCCAAGATTGTGTTGTATGATGTCACACAAACGAAACCAGACACCGTAATTTGCCACGTGGTCTGTATGTTTTGTAACAAACCACCACCCAATGGAACAACGTGTCGCTATGTGAACTTTCAGCATTAAGAAAATAATGTGCTTTCACTATTTTCTGTCTCGAACCTGTTTGTTCCATGAACAGTCCTAATGTGTTCTGATTTGCTTGGCTGGCTACATGTTAATGTGATTGACTGTGTGACACGAACTGAGCGATTGTGTGGGCGGTAATATGCTTACGTCTCGTGACCTGACGACAACAAGCCGTAACATCAGTTCTAAATATAGCGGCTGAACATTTAATTATTAATTTAATGAATATTGGCAAAAACGTCGCAATATGCTATTAATTGAGACGAAATGCACAACTGCAGACACTCCGAGGACGCGTGGGTGATCTGTCACAACAACACGGGTTAGTGTGTCACATAATGTCACAATAACACGGGTTAGTGTGTCAGAACATGTCACAACAACACGGGTTATTGTGTCACAACATATCAAAACAACACGGGTTAGTGTGTCACATAATGTCACAATAACACGGGTTAGTATGTCACAATATGTCACAGCAACACGGGTTAGTGTGTCACAACATGTGACAACAACATGTTACAACATGTCATAACTACATGGGTTCGTATGCCACAGCAACACGGGGAAATAATGTTATGCTCCCCGAAAAAAATATTTTTCGAGGGAGCATATAGTTACTGCTTTGTCCGGCGTCCACCCTCCTCCGTCCTCCGTCCGCCCTCCGAATTTTAATTTTAAGTTATAAGTTTTTCAATTTGCTATATCTCTATGCCTGCTTGGGATATCAACTTGAAATTTCGCATACACATTGGTCACCATCCATAGTTTCATTGTACAGCCTAACCGTGCTGCCCATTAGCCCAAGGTCAATGTCAAATGGCTTTTTGTTTGTTGAAGCTTACGTTAAAGTTTGTTCGAATTGCTATATCTCTGTGACCGCTTGCGATGTCAACTTGAAACTTCAATTACGCAGTAATCACTATCCATATGTTCATTGTATACCCTACACTAGGAGCCCCAGGTCAAGGTCAAATGACTTTAAACTTTTGTTAAAGTGTTACGTTAAAATTCAATTCAATTCAAATTAGCATCCACAAATTTATTGTGACTAATAAACAAAACTTTACGTGAAACCTTTATAGAAGTTATCTCTGTTACCCATTTAGATTATGATGTGAAACTTCATATACACATTTACCACTATTTACTACACTGATACCCAGCGTCAATGACTTCGAACTTCAATCCAGGCGTTATCGGGGAACATTTGCCGGATTTACCGACCATCAAGTTTCATAATGTCACAATAACATGCGTTAGTATGTCACAACAACACGGGTTAGTATGTCACTTAATGTCACAACAACACGGGTTAGTGTGTTACAACCACAGGTATCAGAAAAAATTACCTGATTATCCAGTTTCAAATATAAATTACTCTTATACTAGAAACGATACTGACATGCGAGTATTGTTCAGTCACATGTGGTCACAACATATCACAACAACATGGGTCAGTATGTCACAATAACGCGGGATAGTATATCACAACAACACGGACTAGTACGATAAACAACATGGGTTACCGGGGTGGTCTTTCACAACAATACGGGTTAGTGGGTCACAGCATGTCAGAAAACAGGGTTAGTGGGTTACAACATGTCACAACAACAGCGTTTAGTGGGTCGCACGGTGTCACACCAACAGGGGTTAGTGGGTCTCAACATGGGTTCATATACTAGAACAACACGGATGGTCTGTCACAACAACACGGGTCAGTATGTCATAATAATGTGGGTTAGTATTTTACAATGATACATGTACATGTATCAACACTGGTTAGTAGGTCTCGTAACATGGGCTTGTATGTCACAACATCATGAGTTAACATGTCACAACAGGAAGGGATGTTTTTATCACGACCTCATTCGGCCTGGCTGCCTGGGTTCGATTAGACCTGAATACAACGCCGCCTGCGCTAATATTGCCAATCATTGTAATTAACAGGCTCCAGTTTTGTTTGTTCAAAATAACGAGCACATATGCATATAAGGAGGTTATGAAATATTCAGACTGGGCTTGACTATGGAAATTATCATAATAGTTTACCACATGTTAGTAGCCGACGACTGATTGGTGTCACCATGAACGATTTCATACATGTCATATCTCTACAAATTTCCTTTGCCTTCAAGCGTTATGAACATTTTCACCAGAATATCACCAGATCAACCACCGTTGTTACTCACATATGACACTATGACCCTTTGCATAACATTGTGTTCTCTAACCAACAATAGTCATTATCAAAATGTCCATAAAACGTGCTATTCATCTAACTATGGCATTTCTTCATAAAGCGTACTATCCTTCTCACTATGAAAATGTTCATAACATGTAATATCCCTCTCGCTATGAAAATTTTCAATAGCGTTATATCAATATTACTATGAAAATGTTCATAAACTGTAATATACATCTCACTATGAAACTGTTCATAAACCATTCTTTCCCTCATACATATTGAAGTCGCTATGAATATTTTCATAACATTTTTGTTTTCAAACAAATATTTGTCGGTATGAACATTTTCATAAAACGTACCATCGCTCCCACATATTGTAGTCGCTATGTTATTTTCATAAACTTCCTGTTCTCAGACAAACAATAGTCGCTAAGAAAATTTGCATAATATTTCAGTACTCTGACAAACATTAGTACTTACGAAATGTGTCAATCATGATTATATTATCAGACTAACGTCTCAAGCACTATACTTAATTGCATAAAATGAAATGTTTTTCAAGTGTGTTCACCTCCAAACGATATCAAAATGTTCATAAGACCGAATTAACAACATCCATCGGTACAACTACCGTTGTAACGTTGCTCATCACATACATGCAGTGCATTCAATATGAACATGTTTCAATAGATGTTCTGAAACAAGCATTTGTCAGTATGAACGTGTTCATAAAATGCAGTTAGGTTTACTACATGTAATTATTCCTATTGAGAGGTTAATTGTCACTATGTTAATGTTCCTAAAATATATCAAATGAACGTGCTCTCTGAATTATATCATAATTGCGGCACGTGCAATAAACAGGAACTGACATGAATCATACACCAGGGAATCATGTTTATACACACATCCTTGTTAAATATTAATTACAGTGCAACCTCTCTATAACAGCCAGACATGGCAAGGTACAAAACTGGCTGTTGTAGAGAGGTGACATTTGTACGGAGATTATATATAAAGGCAATTGTTCATTGTTGTTGTAAATTATCGCCGTTACATAGAGGTGGCTGTTCGGGGAGGGTCGACTGTAGTTGGTTAGTGATTTAAAAAGCTATTACAAACAAAATAGGAACATAAATCTGACTGTGGCTGGCAACATTGGGCTTATGTGATTTATGACTAGTGTAGTTCCTGAACAGATAGCATGGATAAAACACCTATTTAGGCTAATAACGATTTACAATGTATATTGACTTTTAGAAACATGATGGGCGCGTGATTCATGGACTAGCGAACGGTCTAGACCCTGATCAGACTACAAGGATGCGATACTACACCGGTGGCATAACACATAAGCCCCGTTTTTCCATATTGCATCATATCGTCTGAAAATATAAACGAACGAGTTAAAAGGTGACCGTACTATATACATGTATGACAAACATTACGTCACAAGTTATGATCCGAAACAGTGCAAACTAATAAGAAAGTCCCATATAACAAAGGAATATGGAATATAGAACCCATATGAAATTCATCACGCGCAAATAACGCCCACCTTACAGTATGTATACATGTCTGAAACCGTTCAGTCAATAGAGCCGAATCTATACTCACGTCTTATACACATATTGAAAATGTGCACCTTGGTGTTCTTATGCCGGAAAATATATTTTAACAAACATTTCACATTTTTAACTAAGACATTTGTTATACATGTTTGTATTCAAGTATATATAGGGTACACAGTTTGTGTACCCAACTCCTCTGAAATCGTTCAGTCAATCGATCTGAAACTATACACACGTCTTCTACATATATTGAAGATGTGCACCTTCGTGTTTGTATGCCGAAACATTTATTTTAACCAGAATATTACCTTTTTAACACAACTCCTCTGAAACCGTTCAGTCAATCGATATGAAACTATACACACGTCCGTCTTCTATACATGTTGAAGATATTCACTTTGGTGTTTTTATGTCGAAACAATATATTTTAACAAACATTATCTTTTAACTTAGCCATTGTTTTCTACATTTTTGTATCCATTTATATATCATTTCTACTTTACACATCTCTACCTCAATTAGTACACATGTACATGTTTATCACAACAAGAGGAAGACATAATGCTATATATTTTCGCATCAATGTTTCTTGACTTGGTGACAGCTTCACATTTCTGCATCTTCGCTGTCTGGCCCATCTTCGTATTTTGTGACTTACGGCACTCTTGTTTATGACTGTGTCTCAAACAACGTACCGCATATTCGATATGTGTTTATGTGTTTATTCGCTTTTTCGACTTCCAATCAAATGCAATACAGCAGTATCTCTTGTGCATACTTGGTAGTACATAAATTACAACACAACTATTTAATTGATGAAAGAAACTAAGTAACGGAAATGTACCAGTGTTGTAAAAATATGCCCAACAAAACGTGATTGTTGACGAGTTCAGAAGGCTGTCTATAAAAGCATAAGATAATACAGTGGAAAATCTCTATACCTGAAAGCAACCGGTTCAAATGACGTAATCCAAACACACTGTGATGTATTAGTACAGTGCCGTATTCTACTACACATATATATATGATACACACCCTCAACAGTGATACTGGTTTGTTTATTATGATCTGTGGTATTATCGTGACTTTATTTGTTTTGAAAGATAATTTTAGAACTATTTGTTGAGGAATCGTCTTTTAAAGGTACAATTTATACATGTATAAGATTACATTCTGATTTGAGTAGGAGGCGTGTCGGTGTTGGACGAGTTTCACTTGTATTTACCTTGCTCACTACGTTAGCTATACCCCACCCACCATTTTGATAATATCGGATATTGTATACGACGCTGGTCACTCATCTCTTCACGCTCTTGTGCGTCTATTGATACGGGTGCATATTGGTGATTTGACCGTAATTGTTCAGTGGAATTGTCGGTGGGCGGTGAATTGGAGGATATGGATAGCAGGTCCTTCACTTCACTATTCATACATAATGGCTGAATCTGGCACGTAGACAAATAGACGAGGCGGAGGAGTACGTCAATTCGGTGATATCATCGCAAGATGTTAAGCTGGTCACGGTTATGACGGAAACATGCGACAGCCGAAAGCGGCAGCTGTCGACAGAAGACGGTAGTATTGAGAACAGCAACAGCCAATCGAAGAAGTCCAAATGTGAACGTCGTGCCGCCGCTGATGTTAGCGGGAATGACGTCACTGTGGACGGCGCGTATATAACCGGACATGCGCCAGTACCAACACCACGTGCCGTAAAGGTTATACTGGCTACAGCTGATGTTCAATCAGTGCCGACGTGAGTGTACACTCAATTGTACAGACAATGTCGGCTGATATAGCAATGATGTAGTATGAAACAAGGCTGGCTCTGGACCACTTCACCTCCTGAAGCCCGCCCCACCCCCACCCCCACGCAATACACCAGTCCCCATGTCGCTTGCTAATTATAGCATTACTCGGGGTCTGGACAACCCATGATAAATAGGTTTCTAGACCATCCATCTCATAGGGCCCGCCCCAACCCCCACGGACGAGCGCCCACCGAACAGGCACCCATGTCACTTGCTAATTATAACATTTACCGGAGAGCAACAATACAATGCAGAGCACAAGGTGAGCCCAAGGGTCGCCCTGGTCGTCTCATGAAATGCTCATACATAGGAGTATATGGGTTGATTTTATAGTTGGCACACGAGTTAAACATATCTCTAACCCTGAAATAAACACGAGTAACAGTTCAAGGCTCGACAATTAAAATATAGTTAGAGTCCTGAAGTTACACACATTATAATTGTGGCGGGAATTTCTAAACAGGATAGTGTTGTAAAGATCAGTTGGCCATCCTCATTAAACCTCATTAAACCACTTAGTGATGACCATAAGAAAGGGTGTGCCTTTGAAGTTATCAAAATAACTGCGATGGTAAATAGTCTCTTACCCGCATTGAAGCCCGACTTGAAGTGTTGAGACCAAACTGGGCACCATATGGTGTGTTAAGCGTGCTGTACATACTGGATGCGCGGGCCGGCCCGTTACTACTAACGATAACACTCGTGACGGGACTCCCAGCATCGACTGCAATAGAGTAAGGAATGGTATGCTATAATGTCGAGCCTTATGGGCAACGTCCAGCGAATTCCGTGTAGAGTTTTGTGGAGACGGTAACGATGACGAAACTGCAGACATATTTTGGTCACCGATGATACGGTGTCCAAGAAAGAAGCTGGAGAGATTACGATACTTTGGAAAACGATTCTCTCTGAAGATCAAAAGAAAATCGTGCGCGACCGTTTCGAACAATGGCGCAAACAGGACCAAATCGATGACATGCAATCTCCCCACTTACTGCTGATATCAGCATCAATAGAGGTATAGACATGCCCCTTGCAGAGTAAATCAATTACTTAGCAATGGATTCTCATTGAAAAAAATTAAATGGTGGTGACAATACCAACACCTACACTCCTTTGCATATCAGCAGCCCGATTATCATTATACAAACATGAAATAATAATAAATATGAAAAGTGCTCTACGTTTGAACGCACGCGAACTAAACACTTCTGGGTCCACCCCGCTTAGCCTTGTATTTTTGTGTGATTTTTTCGACTAAGTCAGGTGTTATAATACACAATTTACAGCACCCCAGCCTTCGACGAATCTAACCACATCTGGCAAAACTGTTGGACTATCTGGGAGGCGTGCGAAGTATGGCACAATGACCAGTCCATTATGTCAAGGGGCGGGCCACAAAACAAGTCGTAGTGTGTTGTGCAATACCCTGGTAACTTCCGGTTTCTAAACTAAAGTGAGATAAATCGAAATGGTTTAATTCGCACAACTCACACGATGTGTTTACACATGCGATTCGCTTATCGATGGCACAGCTGGTATCGCACAACACAACGTTAACAGGTAGTGTTTATATATAGCTTCCGGGGATATGTATGTATTTCTCCCATTCAGTCTTAAACTTATCGTTCCAAATGTCATTGTCCGAGATGGCCTTAGTAGGTGTATGCCATGACGGATTGGTAAACCCACTGCTGTTGTAATCCGCGCCGGCGGAAAATGTTTCACGTCGAAAAATACATGCCGGATTTGGTTGTTGCTCTATGACCAGGAAGTTTTGTATGAGTACACAGGAATAACAAGCGATACATATGGTGGGCGGCTGGGGGTAATGTCTAGGCGATATTGACGGTGGTGTCCACTGCTGTTGTACTCCGAGCCGGCGGAAAATGTTTCACGTCGAAAAATGCATGCCGGATTTGTTTGTTGCTCTATGACCAGGAAAGGGACACGTGTAGGCGGTAATCACGGTGGTGTACTAGGATGAATCAAGTACACTCTACCATAATTGGGCCTGTATTTCCTTTTAAACATACCCGTAGTAGTAGGTATAACTGAAGATAATGTAAGGCAAAAACAAACTGCTGTGGCTCATTCTGTGCTCCACAGAGTTTTGCGATAGGAGCTGTTTGGGTGAGAATTGTAAGGTGCATCTCGCTAGGCTGCGAAAAAGGTCTAGGAATGCAGCCGTCTACTGGGTGTAGCAGGGTATTCAAATATATATTTGCTGTGTCAGGGGCGTGGCTATCATGTCGCGCTCAAGCGAGATTTTAGGCGGAGCTATCCAAAAATAATTTGCATAATATGGCTACTATGGAATAATTTATCGAGCCCGGTTGGTGGCTATAAACATTCCCAATTATAAACTTGAGCCCTGTTAGGTATAGCCATCCAGCATGGCTACGATGTATGAAATCATCGAGCGGCTGCTTGCTGAATTGCAGGAACCCGAGCCTCTCCATGACTTGTCCAATTATTCTATCATGGATGAGCCCATTCCGGAAGAGGTGAAGAGGCGTCTACTCACGCCCTTGCTTCCAGGCAGCTACCGGCAATCTCCGAAACCTCGATAAAGCATCCAGAGGAAACGGAAGGCCATTCGGAAGGAGTTCGACCCTATACCTCCTCAGAAAGCGGTCCTACATGTGTTCAAACAGGACAGTACGGATGGGCTAGTTTTCAGGCAGACCCTCTGTGTGATAGGAACGTTTCTGAGGGCCTGGCAAATGAATATCCCACAGGGGCACCCGCTTGTCGCAGACCCAAGGGCGTTCCTGGAGGGAGTGCGCCCCCAGATCCATCGGAAACTCATCGAAGAGATTCATGCTCTCAACGGAGTCAAGTTACAGCTTGCCTTAAAGCTGCAGCTTCGAAAAGAAGGCCCAGATGGTAGTGAGGAGTGTGCTCCGTCGCAAGCACGCTTCACATGTGTATTTATCACATCCATATTTACATTCTATGCTCAACCCGTGCAACCCCTGTGCCCAATATCAAGGTCAAAGTGCTTTGAAATTTACGTTAACGTTTTTGTCGTGCCTACTTATAGCCAATGCGATATAATTGTCACATACGTACGTACGTCCATATGTACGTCACTTCGTGCGTCCGGTTCAATTTGTTTGGATTTAGGTTAAAGTTTGTAAAGGTACATGCCCACTCAGTAGGCATAACATGTTTTGTATAGGAATTAAATAAGTGTCTAATTGTGTCACTGTTCCACGAGTTATACAAATATGAGTGCCCGCTATACAGATATAATAATTTAGTAATGATTATTTAGTAATATGTACATAACATGTATAATAATGCCAATGAATACGTGGGGTAATGGTGAATGGATGTTTGTTTTGCCAGAAAATGTCTCAGATGATGTCTCTGATATAAATAACATGTTATGCCTACTGAGTGGGCATGTACCTTTAAGAACACTATATCTCTGAAACAGCTTCACCAATTCACTCGAAACAAAACATACTGTGTATTTATCATCCACATTTTCATTATATGCCCAACGCGTGTGGCCCCTGTGCCCAATGTCAAGGTCAAATTACTTTGAAATTTCCGTTCAAACATTTGTGTTGCGCCCGCTTGCAGACAGAGCGATATAGTCGGCACATTGGCGTACGTCCGTACGTCCTTTCGGGATAAAGTTGTTGGTTAAAGTGTTTTATTGGTTTTAAAGTTTGTCGGTATACTATGAAAGCCTCGGCATGTTTTTACTTCAACATGTTCAACGGGCTAAATATTGTTTGCAATAATCTTTTGTTGGTACTATCAAATGTCTCGGCGAGCGCGACATGCAGGCCACGGCCATCTAGTTATTATAGCATTCGATTTGATCAGTCGGCCATCGCACCATTAATGTTACAGCACCTTATCAGTCGGCAACCACACCATGTCCAGTATAGCACCTGATCACCGGCTATTTCACCATGCCCAGTATAGCACTTGATGAGTCAGTCATCGCACCATGACTAGTATAACACTTGATCAGTCGGCCATCGCACCATGACTAGTATAGCATTTGATTAGTCGGCCATCACCCCAGCAATAGTATAGCACTTGATCAGTCAGCCATCCCACCATGACTAGTTTAGCACTTGATCAGTCGGCCATCGCACCAGGACTAATATAGCAGTTGATCAGTCGGTCATTACCCCGGGACTAGTTCAGCAATTGATCAGTCGGCTATCGCACCATGACTAGTATAACACTTGATTAGCCGGCCATCGCACCATGACTGGTATAACACTTGATCAGTTGGCCATCTCACCATGCCCAGTATAGCACTTAATCAGTCGGCCAACGCACCATGACTAGTATGGCACTTGATACGTCGGCCATCGCACCATGCCCAGTATAGCTCTTGATAAGTCGGCCATCTCACCATGCCCAATATAGCACTTGATCAGTCGGCCATGCCGAGTATAACACAGTATGTCGTAGTATAGTAACTGATAAGTCAGCTATCGCACCACGACTAGTTTAGCACTTGATCTGTCGACCATCGCACCATGACTAGTTTAGAACTTGATCTGTCGGCCATTGCCTAGGATTAGTTTAGCACTTGATCAGTCGGCCATCGCACCGGGACTAGCATAGCATTCGGTCTGTCGGCCATCGCACGACAACTGGTTTAGACCTTTGTCAGTTATCAGCCGGCCATCTCACCGGGACTAGTTTAGAACTTGATCAGTCGGCCATCGCACTAGGACTAGTACAGCACTTCATCAGTCGGTCATCGCACCAGAACTAGTTTAGCACTTGATCAGTAGGCCACAAAACCATGATTAGTATATCATCTGATCAGTCGGTCACCGAACCATGACTTGTAGTCTGCCTGTAACTTATGTCATGCAAGTCGCCCTACGTTAAAGACAGAAGTGGGGGTCGTTGGGTGGAGTGTAGTTACAGACAAAAAATGGTGGTGGTGGTGGTACACATTGTTCCCACTGTGGGATATAGACCGGAACATTTAGGACGCCAAATGTAGATAGATGGCCGGTGCGTGTGTGGAGCATTGGTTTGTGTCCCCGGTGGTTGTGCGGAGTACAATGATGAATTACTGATGAATTGCTTAAATTAACACAAATGTATAAGATGCATTGTGATACTTCACAATCCTCAGTTTTAAATGATTCATTTTGAAAAACTTAAAATCGTGGCCGAACATCGAAATGAAAACCGGATGTTTACATGCGAAATGAACCGGTGCATCGGTATATTTTAACCGCACGATTCTGACAATCTCATTGGTTATTCCAAATCGTCCCGTGTGGCGCGGCACGAATGCCATGTAACACGGCACGAATGCCGTGTAACACGGCACCTATCTTATATTTGGCATCGTGTTACACGGCACGTTTCACACCAACACGATATGCAAATTAGTAAAACGAAACGAACTTCGTGTCCTCATTAAAAACATGGCACGAGACGAACACGGGACGCACACGAAACGCGTGCGTGGAAACAATACACTTACACGGTGATCCCGCTGTACACACACAACTCCAAAAATGAATTATTGCAACTCTTTGAATGTTAGTCATTTTTTTTAAATGTATGCAATCCGATATCTGTGCTGATATATGTATAATATGATATACATGTCTGATATGTCTAATTTCAAAATGTATATTGCATAGCGGCGTCCCTTACACACACGTCTCCCAGAATGAATTAAATAAACTATTGTAATGTTTATGTTTTGTTTGTGAAATGTATGTATTCGATATCTGTGCTGATACATATATCACATGATATATGATATATCTAATTTCATAATGTATATTGGATAGCGTCGAATGTATTGCAATCTGAAAACTCGTTAAAATGTGTGTTAAATCCTCATTCATGCACGATCATCTATGTATTATAATTCCAACACATATAGTTGCCACAGGTATCCCCATATTTAAGATTGTCCACCACTGGAGCCTCCGG
The DNA here is from genome assembly GCA_029237695.1 of Conchocele bisecta. Taxonomy (NCBI): domain Eukaryota; kingdom Metazoa; phylum Mollusca; class Bivalvia; order Lucinida; family Thyasiridae; genus Conchocele; species Conchocele bisecta. The sequence continues at coordinate 53,592,743 of CM055275.1, read as the reverse complement.
CAAACGGTTATGTCGACACGTGGGATGTGGATTTTTACGGTGAAACGGCGAACTATACCTGTGACCCGGGATACACATTATACGGAAATAGCACAACAACGTGTTTGGATGATGGAACGTGGAGCAGTGAACGTCCCAACTGTACATATACGGATATGGATGGTAGGTGCTGTTGGACGAGTTATGTGACAGACATACCGAGCGCAAAGCCTCATTCATTGTAAACTTAGTTGCGTCTGCTCAAAATATAATACATTTAACGTGTTTTGATGTAATGCATTCACTTCACATCGGCTATGTCAATGCGATTTATCAAATCTTACCGTGTATTGCTAAATTCCGGCGAACATAAGATGCCAATAAATGAATTTTGCGCTCCGATTATCATTTGTTTGTTAGAACAATAATATGTATTCACCAATGGAAATCAAATGTCGGGAAAAGAAAATATTGCACAGTTATCACGGAAGCCGATAATAATTGCTTACATGTCTGGACAGAAATATTCTATCAACGATCACGTCCCTTATATACACGTCTCCCAGAATGAATTAATGAAACTCGTATAATCTGTATGTTTTGTTTGTGAAATGTATGTATTGCGATATATGTGCTGATACATGTATAATATAATATTTGGTATGTCTAATTTAATAATGTATATTGCATAGCGTCGTATGTAATGACAGAAAACAACTCATATTTAAGAATGTCCCCTTCTGGAGCGTCCGGCAAACGGTTCTGTCGACCCGTGGGATGCGGTTTTTTACGGTGAAACGGCGAACTATACCTGTGATCCGGGATACACGCTGGACGGAAATAGCACAACCACGTGTCTGGAGAACGGAATATGGAGCAGTGAACGTCCCAACTGTACATATACGGATACGGCTGGTAGGTTCTGTTGTGCCAGTAATACACAATACGGAAGTCTCATTCATTGGAAACTTAGTTGCATCTGCTCACAATATTATACACTTAAAGCTGTTCATGTCATTAATTCACTTGGCATCGACTGTGTCAATGTGATTTATCAAATGTTACTGTGTATTACTAGATTCTGGCGAACATAATATGCCAATAAATGTCTTGTTCGTTCCGATAGTCATGTTTGTCAGAACAATAATATAGCCAGTTAGCGCAATGTCTCATTTGACATTTAGTTTCATCTGAATATATTAGTATAATTACACTTAACATTACCTAACACAAACATCATTTTAAGACGAATTATTTCTAAAAAATAGGTGAAAATATATGGCATATCTACCACGGCACGTGATAGCGACAATAGGCAATTCCACAGTCGGTCTCATATTTAAAATATTTACCTGTTATTATGTCAAGTCCATTATTAATAAGTATATTTTCATATTAAATGTTCCATTCTTGATCTGCAACATGCAGTACGAGATGAATTACACAATCTTACACTAAATGTTAAAAATTATAATAGGAAAACATTCGCCGGTAATTCAGACAAACACAACCCGTTATTTCATCGCTCGTGACAGTGGGAATTGTGGTCAGCTCCTTGAATTGTCTTACAAACGATCAAATTTGGTACAGTACAGTGATATTGAGTAAATCTGTTTAGCCTGTTGATAATTCGTAATAATCTCGTTAGTCATTCTAACTCTAGATCATGTAGATCGACACGGTATGAATTACAATGGCCGCCATTGTGTCTGAAGTATTTCTTTTTTTCGGCTCATATTTAAGGGTGGAAATTTGCTCGAACACCTTCCATACCCGGGATATATAGCCCAGTGAAGAAGCAGGCCGAAGGTTGTCGGTCTGGTTTATATTTCCGAATGTTGATAAATGTTGCATTTGTAACTCAGGCTCCAAAAATGTGCGTCAAATATAGGAGAATCTATGCAGGTATGGTAACCTATAATTTGAGGCCTCATCAGCTTATATGTATTTGATATAGTATGGCTTAACTATAGTATGGCTTAACGTAATTAACTTATAGTTACATCCAGTCCTAATCCTACCTAATCACCATCGAGAAGAGAAGAGATGAGAAGAAGAAAGTGATTTCTGACGGTATGTAAGTAAGTAAGTACATTCTTTATTTAAAGAGGGTAACCAAGTTGGCGTGCACCAATCTTCCCTAGGGCCCTCTCAAACACAAAAAAAAACATATTTACAGTGAACAGGTTATGGCATGTATAAAACAAATGATGCAACCCAACTGCCACCAGCTACACGTAGCTGGTAAACGTTGGGTTGCTTGCAATACGCAATTTTAACATGATAATTTATGACAAAACCGCTCTTATTGTCTCAGACACGAGCAGATTGCAGATGCTGACCGACCCGAAACTCATGATCAAATACTAATATACCTACAGAGTCCGTTCGGTGTATACATTAGTGATTAAATGTTAGTGACTGGATAGCGAACAATAATGACCCAGATCAGACTGTGCTTATGCGAACGACGGTCAGGGTGAACATCAATTCGTCGAGACAATAAGACCGTTTTTGCCATATCAAATCGTAATATCCCTAAATACCAGGAGACTCGTCTGTCGACACAGCTATAAACCTGGAACTGTCTAAACGAAGGATATCACAATATAATTAGTCTATTATTTCGGTAGCTCGTCATATAATAACCATACACATTGGGATATCATTTTTTTCCGGCAATCTCCATATTTCATTGAGATTTCCCAAAGCAAACGACGTCACAATAAATAGGGTTATTACGGCTGCTTTGCTTGTAATTTATGGACTGTATTTTTATGATACTGGTGGTGGTGGTGGGTCCATTTAATGACATCTACTGACATTGCATCCATGACGAACATCGAGGGGGTCCCCGATTGGGCATTACCTACCTGAAAGATCCCTTGGGTTATATCTGGACGAAGCCTACATGGTCCAATGTAACCTCTGTCACTTAGTTGGACCACTTCGTTGACTGTATTCCCCCTGCCATCCTCAGTTACTACCTATATATCTTGGTATTTAGGTTATCAATTTGAATTTAAAACTATACTGTTGTTTTTTGAGCAGCGGTATTTACATTTTACCCCAGTATCCTGTTTCCTTTATGTACTCTAATAAAGCTAGGTGCATTTCGGCTTCACATTCCTTAGGGGGGGGGGGGGAATACTATATGATAATGTGAAGGTGTAATGTTGTGTTTTAGGCAAGACGCTTTCAGATCCTCTCGCGCTGTTTTATGGGCGGGGCAATTGAAAAAATAATGCCAAGGATCTTCAATTTCGTCCTCGTCACAATTTGAGCAATTCATTTTATCTTCACTACTATTATCATGGTGGTATATATTAGATGTTATGCCATTTCTGCCTAGCCTTAGTCTGGACATAATTATGTCTGCTCTCCTATCTTTACTATACAATTTACATTTTGTAGGGATTGTGGGGCACATTGCTTGCAAAATATGTGCACCATTTTTGCCGAAGTGTTCATTATCCCACATTGTTTGCCACTTTGACCTACATTTTTGTTTGATGAGAGAATATATTTCATGATGTGTGGGTAATGTTGCTTCATTGTTTCCTATTAAATGCGCTGTGCCTGCAGCCCTATCAGCGTCTTCGTTACAAGGTATTCCAATATGGGAAGGGACCCAATATATGTTCATCAGCTTACCTTTAGATATTGTATTGCTTATTAATGTTTTTATGTGATGTATTTTGTCAGGTCTTGTTTTAGAAGTACCTGTCTGAGTTCTGTTAATTAAGCATATATCATTGCGCCAAATGTCAACTCTATTAATGAAATATGTATTATTGCTAATCGCATTATGTTATTGTTTAATTATTTGTGTAAAATGTATATATTACATTTTAATATTCTGTGATGAATATCAGCATAATAAATTATAAAATGTGGAAATACTGTTTATGCAACAAGTGTTTTTAAATTAGTAAATTGGTCGTGCTGATAAATGAGCCGCCCCCCCCCCCCCCACACACACACAGGTTTCCTAGCGAAGTCCTAGAGGTACTCATGAAAATATTACGTTTGGTGTCACTCGATGAAAACTAATTCGATCTTACACTGAAAACAACAAATATCCTCTATATAATTATTACTGTCAATAGTATAAGTGGTAGGTATTAATTTGCAGATTGGATATACAGTGCATCACTATCTCCTGTATTTTCAATTTATTTGTGAGGGAAAGCAATGTATATGTGTTTCAACTTTATAAATGTCTGTAATTGTTCGTAACAACATACCATTCGTGGAAAAATGTCGTAAAATAGCCTATTTCAGAAGCCCTTTTGAATTATTTGCAATTTCATGATGTAATTAAATGTAAGGTGTACTCTAAATCATTTTACATTCAAATTGTGTGGCTTAATTATAGCAATTTATTCGGTTAATACTGATCTGACTGAAAGTTAACAGTCCTCAATAAAGCAATATAATAATGTTCGGCGGCCATCTTGAAAAATGGCCACCATGTGTTCATCCAGCAGCTTTTTGAGCGCAGACAACCATGCTTGATAGATACTAGGCTACTGAATCGGAACATCATATACATCAACAATCCCACATGGGGGTGGGGTGTGTATTGCTCGCTCAAGATCTATAGTATGCTATTCGCCGTTAGACACATGTACACGTCACAAGCGGCTGCGTGCCACACGAATTTCTGACAAGCCGTGAACTCTCGATCTGAACATAACATATTGGATCATTTAATTAATAAATATAATAGATATTGGAGAAATTGTCGCAATATGTGATTAATTGAGATGAAATGCTATGCTTGATTGTTTGCCCTAGTTTCTCGAACAAAGAAAGCACAGCATTTCGTCTCAATTAATGGCATATTGCGACGCTTTCGGCAAAAACTATTAAATTAATCATTAAACGTTTGAAAGCGTAGACAGCTATATTTAACCCCATACGTTCCACCTTGTTGACGTAATTTCCCGTGAGACGAACCATGGAACTAACTAGGGCGAACAATATCTGACTTTCGTATTTCAGAGTGTGAAACACTGACCGCGCCTACATCGGGAACAATCACCTACATAACCCCATGCCGGGCGGGCTATTCCCCATGCACCCCAGGGCAGTGTACACTTGAAGACTGCCAAGTTGAGTACACCTGCGACACAAACTACCAGCTTGCCGGACAGTCGATTCGAACCTGTGACTCAGATTTTACCTGGTCTCACCAGGCTCCGAACTGTGTAAAAACGTGTATGTATACGTAACAATGTGATACAAAGTGCATACATGAATTAAAGTCGTGTGCATGTGAAACAGGCCATGTGATTTTGTATCAAAGAGCCTGTGCTATATCTCATGATAAACATTTTACTATGTTTATGTAAATAAAAGTTGCCGACATTTGCATAGCAAATGCGAAATACAATTCCATATTTAGCTAGTTACAGTTTCTTATATGTCGACGTCATTTACATATAATATCACATTTTCTGTACATGTATTTCATGAAAATTCGCACATGGTTTTGGTACAAAATCACATGGCGTGTCTTATAGTTCATTCAGTGATATTATTATATGTAATATCCCGATAGTAGCAGTCAATTCTGCAACTGTGTACATTTGGTATCTCGTGGGGGTAATTATAATCCCTCTTTACGCTGCGATTCATTCCAGCAGGTGTTGGAATCTGTCGAGTGTGGCAAGGCTGTCCAAGTCATAGATACAATAGTTCCCTACGACATGGTTATATAGGCTACAATTCGACACATTACAAAATGCGAGCAACAAAAGTACATACCCAAACACATTGCATGTATGTCCAAATATAGTAAACTGTATATGTTATACCTTTAAATTAATAATCTTTGTTGTAACACTGGTTATTTGCGGGAAATCAAATGACATGGGAATTAGCTCGAAATTATTTCCGGAAGACACGTGCTATTATTGGTGAAATTTCAACTGACTATTTGGACAGTAATGTTTTATTAAATAATTACGAACATAACGGACCATGGACATAACAGACCAGGGCATAACGGACCAGATTTCAGGCGAAACGGACCAGCTTTCTGGACATAACAGAACATTATTTTTTGGATAATGTTTTATGATATACGGGAAAAGTAAACATACACTACAATAATTTATTTAAGTGATTGTGTATCAAAGTGTTAAGGTATGTTAATTAACACAAGTCAAATCTTCCGCAAGTCATATCGTCCGCTATTTTGTCAAATCGTCAGCTATTGGTTAAAGTCGCCCGCTAGTATATTATATTATCCTGATACAATGCTATCAAAACTGGTAAAATTCGGTTTCGTTGCATATACCGAAGAGTTACCGGGTTTCGTGCCCATAAGGAGCAAAGTAATTTTTTTATCATAAACGACTTGCCTGATCAGATATACATCATGAACAAAGACTACAACCATCCCTTAATCATATCACATGATGTCCGAGTTCATTCATGAAACATTGGTACGAACGCTGTCTATTTTTGCTAAGTCATGTAATATGGCGTAATTGTAGACTGGGTAAACAGTATCCGTGCCCTTCCAGGAAATGAGTGTGTGAGGGTCTGCATGGAGGATTCCTCAATTGTTTTTACAGAAAAAGAAAACAATAATGTTTCTTATTTTGTTTTTATTAATAAAATATAGTATGAGAAGTACTGCACGTTACTCACGAGAATATATGTCGTATTAAATCGGCAAAACTAGTCGCAAAATGTCCAATATTCTCGTTGGCATTGGTGTGTTATGTGTGTGGCGATGCAGTATAAGAAAAGCATAACAGATTTACATTTGTCAATACTAAAATGAAGAAGAATCACAAAACGTTATGTACATTTTCCAATAGTTTGCATACATTAGCTATATACAACGTTAGTGTGTATTATATGTCGAACAATTCTGAAACGCAAAATATAAAACGTTTATTAATATCCGTACTAAATAAGCAACTAACTGTTTCCAAATTCATTTATTTTGATGACTTTGAGCCCCTCTATGCACTGATAATCGGCGTTTACTTGTCATAATGGACCAACAACAGGAATTGGTGTTTGCTATTTTAAAATGAAAATTTTAGACAAAATAATGAAGATGAAAAAATACATTAATTAGTACCGTCCAGACACCTATAAACGTACTGCGTCAATTTTCGTGCCCACGTCATGTCGCGCGATTGACGTGAACGCGTTATATTACGTCACGTTTTGGACGCTGCCTTTGAAACAGCAAACACAAATCAACGTCCGGATAGCAAACACATCCATACAATATCTCTAAATCCCGCACAAAAAAGACATAGTTCATTTTATGCAAATCTACTAAATTTTAATGTGTTGTTTTCATCTTAATTATTGTGTCTAACATTTTAAGTAACAACCTCCAATTCCCGCACAGCCACAGTGTTGTTGACACATTTCGACAAGTAAACACCGATTATTAGTGTTGATATAGGGTCCCTAATGTAGTTCAAAGAAGAAATTTGGAAACAACTAGTTGATTATTCATAAAGGTTTTACAGTTTGAGTCTCAGAATTGTTTACACATATAATGCACACTAATTATGGATATATCGGCTAGCTAATGCATACCTGCAATTGGACAATGTACGTAAATTTTTATGATGATTCTTCGTTTTAGTAGTGACACATTTAAATCTGCATGCTTTTCTTAAGATCGCCACACACACAACACACGAATGTCAACGAGAATATCGGGACTTTTGCGAATAGTTTTGCCTATTGAATACGGCATATAATCTCTTGGATAATGCGTAGTATTTCTCACATTATATTGTATTAATTTAATTAGAAACAAAATAACAAATATCCTTGTTATATTTTTCTGTCAAAATAATTTAGGAATCCTCCATGTGGCAGGTTTCATCATCACATTCCGCATTGGAGGGTCGTAGTGACATTTGACAAACCGGATCTACTGTCAGGTCATCACCACACTATAGTAACTTAGTCCCACTCCCCTTAAACGTAATATGATTAACACTGATCGTACTACTCTAATAACGGGGTTAGCCGGCTTCTTATGTGTTGCCAAAACCAGTTTGTATTAATACATCGAACAAATGTGGAAAATAACAAATATTTATTAACAAATCATATTTTGACAAAACATGCGACCCGCTTAGGAGATGATTCTATATATTATTATGGCCCATGGCTATGTTATGATCTCGCGTTATCGCGATCTCGACCTGCACACGAGATCGGGAAAACGAGAGGTGAATGTGCGCAAGCGTGAGGCGAGAACGTTTGATTCTGTTATAATCAATCACGCGTGCAGACGATTTCTCCTCGCGATATCGCCTCGCATGTTCACGATTTCGCGATCTTGCATTTCGCTTTCGGAAATACGTTTTGCGCATGTGTGTGTAGAAAGCATGCCTGTTGGAAATGGGTTTTCCGCATGCGAGGCGAAAATGCGAATTCTCGCTTCGCAATATCGCCTCGCAATCTCGAGATTTCGCCTCGCGTTTTCGCGATTTCTCGTATAGAGGGAAATCTCGAAAACGTGGCATTATAACATGACCTTACCGGACACCGTACATACATGTAATAAAAGCAGAGTTTGACAAAACATGATAATCGTCTCCTAAAACATGATAAGTCTCCTACAAATATGAGAATCATCTTACGAGATGAATCTCATGCACGATATTCTAGTATGTCAATCCCGCGTGTTTGCGTCGAACTTTCTGCATCGCATCGTCGGTTTTTGCCTTACCTTTTTTGTTTGACGTTTGAATTAAGGGCTGTGGAGATATATGGTATGTACACACTTTAACGCAGATGGTATAATATGTAAACTTTTAAGTCATTTAACCTTGACCTTGGGGCACAGGGGACGCATGAGCGTGATACAGCGTGAATATATGGATAATGACTAATAAACATATGAGGTTTCAAGTCAATGTGACTTAGGACTGCAGAGATTTATGGTACTTAAAAACCTTAACGCATATTTCAGACGGACGGACGGACGGACGGACGGACGTACGGGCACCCGGACGTCATTGAGATTACTATGTATCGCTTTCCCAAGCGGGCTCGACACTACAGTTATATTATATTCCATGTGTGATAGTGTCGTGAAATCGATAAATATGTGTTGAATAATTGACCGTAAATGTGTGTCTCTGTTGACATCGAGTCGGCTGTATCACAGGTCAGATCAGCACTACTTAACATCTAGACGCGGTTCTGTAACCTTTGATGTCACATTCCAACACGTCACATTCGGTAATGATTACAACCGCACGTGCATATTATGTACAACGTGATAGGACAAAACAGGGCTTATTGAATATGCGACTAGCGAAAACCAAAACGTGTTCACCATCAGTAATAAAAAAATGCGAGATTTAATCGTCTTACTAGAAGATTCTCATATGCTGCCAAAACATGTTTATTAGAAATAAAAATTGATAAACATGAGAATCGACTCCTAAAACATGTGAATCGCACGGTGTCCTGTTATGGCCATGTTACAATCTAGCGTTTACCCGTTATCGACCTACACACGAGCGATATCGCGAAATTGCGGGGTAGGGGGTGGGGGGATAGGGTGAGGGGTGGGGTGTACTACTCGTACCGGCCCGTTCGGGCCGACAGTTGCGTCTGGACCGATTGGTATTCTGAAATTTTAGAAGCCCTGCGTGGGGTAATGGTAAATGGATGCTTATTGTGCCGGAAAACTTCATACATGTATCTACAGTATATACAAAACTATATGTCTCCATATATTACAACCTGGCATGGACACCAGCTTTAAAAAAATATATTTTAACAAAACACGCGAATCGTCTCCTGAAAAGAGTCGTCTTAGGATACGATTATCATATGCTGCCAACTCATGTTTTTACTAAGAAATAGAATAAATGAAAACAAAACTATTTGGTAACAAAAACATATTTTGACAAGCATGCGAATCGTCTTAGGAGACCATTCTCATGTGCTACTTACACAAAAGAACACGAGATTGTCACATGGCCCTTACAGGAAACTGTACTGAACAAAGCCATACTTGAACAAAACACGATAATCGTCTCCTAAAAGCTCTTAAATTGCTTAATTTCCTCCTGGGTATGCAGATATATGGCACAAGTGTATATCTAGTTGGCAGCCATATTGAATTTATGATGATTTCTCAAAACTCTCGAGGATGACAGGTTGCCATCAGTCGGATTTTAAAACTAGACGGTCACAATCAGTAATAAAAAAGTATATGCTATTCAAACAAGGTTAAAATCGTTTTTCTCGGAATTCCGGAAGAGGCAATCGTGAGTCTGCAAATCATGAATGAAAGGTAATGAAATTCGAAAAAAATGTTTTTTTTAGATTGACGAACGATCACAATTGGGAGAACTTTGAATGGTTCGAGTTTCTAGTGTATATGGTCATGGTGCACGGCATTAGTTTGAGCTGACGATCAGCTAGAGGCCAAATATGACCGATTATCCACGCCGGACAACCTCAGATTCTATGTGGGATTGTTTCATACAAGCAGATTTCGTGTTCAATGGGGTATATAAAATACGCATAACTGCTGGAAACAGCGATTTGAAGTGATTATATTCACACACCTAAGACCTTTTACGATTGCCAGAGACACAAGTCATAAATTTAATCGATGTTTATTGTGTTTGTGAGAGTCGGAAACGAGTTTTTTTTTTAATTATATCCATATTGTTTACGTCCTTTCTATAGTAGAAGATAGTACTGTATGATACCAAGTGGGTGGGGTAATGGCTATTTTGTAATGGGCATTTTGTTTGTGTCACAGGTCGGAGTCTTCCACCTGTTGTCCAAGTCATTGATATAAATGAACGAGTGAAACCGCACTTGTAATATATGCAGTTTGTCTGGTGTATGCTTATGCTTTCCCATTTATAGAGAATAGTAGGTTAGTGCCGTGAATGGGTAAAAATATCCGGCAACGCTCATGAATTTCTTTATTTCTCATCAGAAGTATATGTTGTCACCATTCATTTGAACCGTCTCGCCGAGACGGTTCAAATGAGTGGTCACAACATAAACTTTGGTTCAGAAATAAGGAAAATAGATAGAGAATAGTAGGTTAGTGCCGTGAATGGGAAAACATAATTATCTGGCAAGGCTCAGGAAACGGGATGGATGAACATATCACTGAAAACAGATTTGGTGACCAGTACAGCGTCAGTGTATGATGTACTTATGCAAGAAATAAAATCTAACTTTGGTGACGATTTTATAGCCTCGTTTCTTATGAAATCAATAAACTCGTTTAATAAATACTTGGGATGGCAACGAATATTCGGATATTCGAATATTTGTTTATTGACCGAATATTCGAATGCAGTTTGGTATTCGAATGGAAAACTTATTTCAAGGTATTGTTTGGTTTACATATTTCTCACCGTCGCACATACAGCAATTGATCCCGGCACGTGTCAAAGTTTGTATTGTCCGTTATCGACGATTAATACGGTATCGCGTTGAAGTTTGCTTGTCTCCCGCTGCTTTGTCGGTACACGGTGTTTCGTGGTGGTATAATTATGTGTTTGTTGCATTCTCATTGGTTAACCAATCAGTAAATGAGTAATGAATTAATACCTGATTCGCACCAATGTTATGTTTCCAAATAAAAAAGAATCTACTTATGTCCATCCTATTGGTTAATCGGTAATTAATTACTCAATATTCCGGATTTGAGCGATTACATGAGTGTTATATAATCACATTTTTAAATACTGTTTTACTAGTTTAGTAAAGTTGGACTATCATTAACATACGTGCATATACACATACTGGAATTATGCCGCCTGTACTGTCTGCAGTTTTGAAATACTTTATGTTGAACACTACACAGTTGACACTTTGCCGGTTTTTTTGGCGTATGTACAACAACAAATCTGCGTAACCACATGAGTGGTGAACATCCCGCAGCGAACAGACTGCACGGAGGCGCATGCTGGTCTGGAGCTCCAAGTTTGCCAAACTCAATACACCCATTATTCTCGTGTCGGTATACACATTTCATCATTCCGCTGTGTGATGCGTGACGTCATTTGAGATTTTCAATACACACAACACAACACACAATGGAAGTTTGACATCGCGTATTATTGACACATATTTTAATCGGGCATTACACGTGTACAAAGCGCTTTCATGTTTTAAAGTATCATGTTGTTTGTTGGATTATTAAATCATAAAAGAACATATTCGTTGTTAACATGTATCCCCAGGACATTAATTTTCCACTCGCTTGAAAACATAATTAAATGATTATTATTTGAAGCACGTGGGAACTCAATTTATCCGAGACGTGATAGTGAGGAGATTTAGAGGTTGGGTGGTTCCAAATATTCGAATATATTCGAATAGCCAATCGAATATTCGAATACCATTTTTACCATTCGATGCCATCCCTAATAAATACCATATCAAATCATCACTCATGTAAGATTCTCAATATCCACGGTATCACCGGAAAGTCTCGGATTGTAGGGACCGCTGCAGGGTTATTTCACGACCCTGATCCAACTGACCCAGACGAGTTGACGATGCCTCCAACTGATGACAGGTGTGTCGTGAAGATCGTCCTTGACATAAAGATACCTATCTTCTACCGTCGGTTTGATACGTTCTATGTAAGTGTTACCGATTCCAACACGTCGTACTCCAATCGCAATAATGCTTGTTGCTTCATCAAGATTAATCGACAAGTCAGTGGATAGTTTCATATGATAGCCCTCTCATCAGGTGCTGCACTATTTTGGGTAGTTTCTCAAGTGAGTTAATACAGTGGAAACACTCTAAACCGAACAACCTTGTGCCAGTTGTATTACATTATAAGGGGTTTCACTGTCAAATATCGCTGATGCTTATCAGAGTTCATGATTGTAATGGGCACAGCCATATATTTCAGTGCTCTTAGATCATCGGAATTACAATGGACCTCACAGGGTGTCCGGCTTAGAGAGGTTCCATTGTAGTAAATAATAGTTTTATTTCTGTATAGTGTCATATAGGTAATATCACGCACGTGTATTTGGTATCAAGTTTATCAGAAAATGCAATGAAAGACGTACACATTCCGAGGCTTGATATCAAAAATACACGAGCAGTGTCTTTTATTGATCAGGTAAAGCAGTTATGACCCGGATAGTCGTATCTATTCAATGCAGGATACCAGTTAGCGTGTATTATTTCAATGCATAGCATGCTACCTGATAAATACGTATACCGTTATGCGTTCCGCTTTACCAAATTGACATATTATGTATTACAAAATGCCACTTTTGATGTGTTGCAATTTGCTTTTTATGAATTAGCGTGGTCAAGTGTAAGTCCAATAAATTACAAATCCAATGTTTTACATTCACGTATTTCTCTTATAGATTTGTCCAAATGGTATAATCAGCTTCAACAAGATGTATAGCAATTACTGGGTGCCAGACCACGGTTTGGAAAGAGCATACTTCAGGAATCGCGACGTTCTCGCCGTCTATCACAGCGATGCAGATATGAGTCGTGGTTCTGTCAAATACAAGGTCATTGATGCCACGTCCACGCCAGATGATGCGCTCGTCGCACGTGTGGACGACTACGTCAGAACGAATGACAATGTGTCAAACTACGAGTCAGCCATTGTGTTCGTTGCAACCTGGATCGACGCTCCACAGTATGGAACAAATGACGTATGTATTATTCGATAGTATAGGCTAGCTTTATAAATATGTTATCGAACTTGGTAAATCACGAGTAACTTCCTTGTCTATGCACAGGGACTTACATGATACAATAAAGGGCTCTCGGACGCTGTTGTGTTCCATATAGTCCTTGACAGTCTTAACTTGTAATCATTGACTGCCATCAAAATAAGTTCATTTAATTAACGCAAATTGCGATATTTGTTATTCCCATTAAATTTGAATATAAATTTATGCTTTTCTTTGACATGTGTATTTCTGTATCCATGATCAACATATGAAATTAATTAAGACAGAATGTTAAAAATAAACTTAATATAAACAAAGCTAAGTAGTTATGGGTCATCTATGATGTCACAGTAAGTCCTGTAAACTCCTGTTACTCCTGTAAGTAGTTAACATTAAAACCTGCACATTGATTGTCAAGCGCTAAAATGTACATATTAAACACAACTGAATCCCAGAGTCCCTGTAATTAATGGTGAACACCAGGTAATCGATAGTAATCACATTGTATAACCATCCCGTAATTTAGTCAGTCATACAATAGTGTGTCGTTCAATTCGCGGTCAACGATACAGTATGAGTTGAACTTCTTGTTCAACTTACATCGTGCAACCAATATCTTAGCGATAATCTGTGTTAGTCATGTATCACACCTCAACAAGTTAGTCGTTGCGCAAGTTTTGTAGAAAAGGTAATTTGAGGTGATCGAATATATTCGCTGGTAATGCATCAAATTGCAAGTACTTTACTAGCTGTGCCACTTGATTTGCCGCGCAGCGATATTGCACTCCTAACGTCGCGCAATATCGCACGCGTCGAAACTCGCGCATATGTCCACATACAAATCAAATAACATATACTTATGTAATTTCAGGAAGCGACTTACCAAGTTATTCTAACATCGGACGGAGACAAGTCCTTCGTCTACTACTTCTACGAGGCGGACCAAATGAACTACAGTTACGGGAACATCTTTATCGGCTATGTCTTTGGCATGAACAATTTGTACAGGGTGCAAAACTCACCGGATAGAACGTATTTGTACAACAGCAATGTCAACTTATTTTCACATGGTAAGTTATCGACCGGTTATGAAAACGCAATATATATTAAAAAAGATGTACAGAAACAAACTTATCGGGTAGGTCACTATTTGTATCACGCCCGCTTGTGGTCGGCGTGATACAATCGACGCTTTTGGCATGCGTCCGTTTGTCAGTGCGTCCGTCATTAGCGTTAAAGGTACATTCCCAGCCATTAGGTACAACATATTTTTTATAGGAATTAAATATGTGTATAATTGTGTCACTATTCCACCAGTTCTAAAAATTACGAGTGCCCGCTATACAGATATAATCATTTAATAATATTTATTTTACTGATAGTGACTCGCGGTGGTATCAGGCTATTTTCATATGCAAATGAGGCATGATATTTTGAAATCATTTAAACTAATTAAATGCGTCACCTGAAGCAAAAATATTTTAGACAGATTATGAAGTATGATCATTGCACATACACAGAAAATAAATAGCAATGTCCGTTAACATTTTAAAGAAACACAGTTATCACCCCTGATGTCAATGTTGAAATTTACGTCTGATATAAAATGCATAATGGTGCCAATCAATACGTGGGGTAATGGTGAATGAATGCTTATTTTGCCAGAAAATGTCTCAGATGATGTCTCTGATATATATAACAGGTTGTGTCTACTGAGCGGGCATGAACGTTTAAAGACTTCTAAGTACCAATCGGTACAACCCGATTGACTTGAAACTTCACATACCTCTTTATCTTCATCCATATTATCATTCTATTGCCCACCCATGAAGCCCCCATACCCAAGGTCAAGATCAAATTACTTTGAAATTTGAGTTATTTCCTTTTTATAAATCTGCCTTAAAGAAATTCAGTACCAAATGTATCCACAACCCTAGGTCTTGTTGACTTGAAACTTCATATACCTCTTTATCATCATCATATGTTCATTCTACACCCGACCCATGCGTCCCCCATGCCCAAGATCAAGATCAAATTGCTTTGAAATGTTCTTTATTTTGTGTTTTAGATCTGCGTTCAAGTACCCCATATCTCCACAACCCTAACTCCAATTGACTTGAACATTCACATACCCCATTATCATCATCCATAGGTTCAGGTTCATCCTATAGCCTCCAAGATCAAAGTCAACTTACGTTGCGTTAACATGTTTTGTCAAATCTGCGTTAATGTTTTAAAGTATCCAATATGTTCGTAACCTTATCTTTCTATAGGCCACTCATGTGGCCGCCATGCCCAGGATCAACGTCAAATTACTTACACATTTATGTTGTGTTATTTTTTTTTTTTTTAAATCTGCTTTAAAGTTTTTAACTCCCCAATATCTCCACAACCCTAACTCCAATTGTCTTGAACCTTCATATATTTCTTTATCTCCATCCATATGTTCATTTTACAGCCCACCCATGCAGCCTTCATTCCCAAGGTCAAGCCAAAATTACTCTGTAATGTTCGTTAAATTTGTTTGTAAAATCTGCGTGAAAGTTTTTAAGTTCCCAATATCTCCCAAATCTGATGGCTCTAACCAGATACATGTTGAGACCATGACATATGCATGATATGATGGCATCGGCCATCTAATTTCATTTCCGAGTGCCTTATAAATGGTAATACTGACCACTCGGGTATGGAAGGTCTTCGAGCCATTTCCCACCCTTAAATATAAGAAATACAATACTCGAGTGTACAGGTAAACACAATGATCCTAATCCGCCGCCAATCTACATTTACCGAAATACAGTAGCACGAATACCTCCGCAAACGTAATTGAGATACGCCAAGTGATTTTGTACCTTCGGACATCTGTTAATTTCATGAAACACGTTTACAAAATTTACACAACCGAGGGGGGGTGTGTGATTTCCACCCCTGGCAGAATCGTATCACATTTGTGATCACTATTTTGATGTTATACAATCAACGACAAAAAGTATCAGAAACCAACCAGAGGAGGGGGGGGGGATTTCGAAAACGCCAAGTTATAATCTCGTGTTATCGAGGTCTCGACTTATGTGCGAGATCGCGAAGCGAAAACGCGATATTCTATTATATTCCATCTCACTAAAACTCGCCTCGCTATCACGTATTCCGCTTTTAAAAATACGCACAGGAGCAAACGTATTTCCAAAAGTGGATGGCGAGTTCGCGAAAAATCAAAACGCAGACGAAAACGTGAGCTTGAATATAAGAGAATATTACGGTTTGATTTCACAGTATCTCATGCACAGGTGAAAAAAAGGATTTTCTAATAAACATGGTTTGGCAGTATATGAGAATCGCCCCCTAAGACGAGTTTTACGTGTCCTGCTAGGGAATATAATATCTCGCGCTCGTCTAAGACATGTCTGAATGCCGAGATGATTTCTGTGCACGCTTGCAATATTTTGAACTCGAGAGGTGTCATAATTATGTGTTTAGATTATTTCAGTTTCCATGTCATCCCATAACGCCAATCTTTTCTGCGGACTTTGCGTTCTGAAATTGAGTTATCCCTTTAGACTCGTTTTTCTAGAGGAATAAATTGTGCATATTACTCAGTTAAGTTTTCCATTTCTTGCAACTCATGATCAGTAACAGGTAAGTCTCGAATACTACATGTACCTGTGAATTTATACCCTTAATAAAGTTATACTATATGTATGTTACTGACTCGTGGGATAGCGTATCAGTAACTAGTATGTTGTTGCCAGAAATGTGTTTCATTGACATGCCATATTGCTTTAGCAGCTGTAAAATATCCTGTAATCTGTGACAACATGAATAAAGTATTTATTTCATGGATATGAGAGGCAAGTGATCTTACTTCACTTGAACAGTCAGTCCGTACACATCATATCCGTTTTCTGCGAGAATCAATGATATGGAAGCATTAGCCATTGGTTTGCCTTTGTGGCACGCCATAATGCAGTGTCTCTGACTTTGTCAAGTCATAATATGACAATTTTAACAAGTGAAACGGAATTTGAACAATCAAGGCACTGATCACTTTTATATTGACACGGGAGTAGTGATCTCTTAATACCATATGCGAATCGTAATTAATGACAATGACCATGGAACAACACTGCCTTCCCAACGTGGCCATTTGTCTAAAGCTCCCTGCATACAACTATGTATTATGTATAGAGTGTATTCAACCTCTCCAACAATCACACATTGAACACACGTCGTCTACACATATTGAACATGTGCACATGACGTTTTAATGCCGAACAAGTAATTTAGCCACACGCATACTTTTCGACAGTTCGTCTACACTTACCTGCATACAAGTTTATATTCGGTATATGTTTTAAGTAAGCAACTCCTTTGGCCGCATTTTGAGTGTGTTTGTGCCAACACTGCCTTTCAGGAACACCAACAAGATGGATATTCTAATGCAGATGCTGATGAAACTGATTGAAAGCACTGTATCATAATGAAGAAAAACAATCCTACATACACACTGTGGCCATTTTGCAATATAACATGTTTGTCATAAACAGTGACTTGACATTGACTTTAGTCATATATAATTTACTTTCAATAATAATCCGGGATGGCGGCCAAAACGAAACCAACCCTAGTTTTGTGTTTCGTGCCCTACAGATGACAACAAAAATTTGGTTACAATAATGCAGCAAAAATAAAATGCAGAACTGCATAACAGTATACACTAATATGTTACTGGTACCTGCCCTCCGCGCCACATGGCCACATGGTCACATACATAGAGAATAGTAGGTTAGTGCCGTGAATGGGAAAAAAATATCCGGCAAGGCTCAATAATTTCTTTATTTCTCATCAGAAGTATATGTTGTGACCACTCATTTGAACCGTCTCGCCGAGACGGTTCAAATGAGTGGTCACAACATATATTTTGGTTCAGAAATAAGGAAACTAGATAGAGAATAGTAGGTTAGTGCCGTGATTGGGAACAAATATCTTGCAAGGCTCAGGAAACGGGATGGGCGAGGCTCTGCAACAACGTGTTTGAAAACATGTGCAAATTGCAGTAGGGAGACATACATGTACAGTGGCTTTAATGCAAACTGTACAACAAAGCGCTATATTTTATATTAATCTGTTATTTCATGGTTGTTCAACTCATTTGGGATGGTTTCGGTTCATCGGTTTTCCCTTTATTATTACATGTATTGCATCGTTGGCCAGTTTTGGCCGATACTGGAGAAACGGGGCTGATGGAGTGTGCGACCAGTGTAGAGCCAGGCAAGTCTGATCAGGATATGCACGGTTCAGCAGTTCATTGATGAAACACTCGCCATGCTTCTAACATGCAATATAGATTGTTATCGAATTCAGAAGTGTAACATTTGACTATGAGCAATACTTTTCAGACATCCCATAATTCCATTGTTTCCAGTCACATCCAGATACAGTATAACCTCTCTAGACGGACACCCTGTGATGTCCCCAGTCTGTCCGATTAGAGAGGCTCCACTGAAATCAGGCATATGGGTACCGCAAAACAGGCATGTTCAGTTATCATTGGTGAGAGATCCCAATAAACATATACAATTAAGCAGACATACATTGTATGGTTGTCCGTTTAACGAGGTTCTACTGTTAACTAATTGTAGGTTGGCAAGGATCCGTTTCCTACCGATTAACTCCACCAGGAATGAAGATACCTAACTACGAGGCCATGTGTAAACGATGGCACCGTTCAGAGCTCAGCAATCGGGATACGTACCTGGCAGCCTTCAACAAAATGCCGCTGTGTCCCTGTATAGACTGGTTCCTCTGGCTGGACCGACGATTTTTGTTTGTACGGTCGTGGGAATTGTCCACCCCTACATACACGACAACATATATACCACCCAGAGATTTGAGACCATATTCCGAAGTAAGAAATTGTAGGTGTGACTATCAGGGTATGGGATCACGCCCAGGAGGTCTCAGGTAACTCTTTTTCATCAATACGACTGCGGTTTCTTCCTTTCAATGATGACCACGTTCCAACCGTTAATACTACGAGTCCGCCAGTACCAAATTTAGCAGAGTTACGTTTGCAGTTCGTCTGAACACTCTGCAGATAAATTTGTCTGCAGAATGTTAAGACTAACTACATAAGTAATACTGCTAAATTCGGTATTGGCGGACTCGTTAACGGCTGGAATATGGTCATCATTAAAAGGAATAAACCGCAGTGGTATTGATGAACAATAAGATGTTGAGTTACTTGAGACCTCATAGGCGCCGCCATTAATCCAGACAAAACAATTGATCACGTGATCCCATAGCCTGGACCATGAGATGGTGTGTAATGACATTTTGCGACCCATGTAGAACCAGATCAGCCAGTACATCCACGCAGGCTGATCAGCGTATGTACGTTTCGCCATTAAATCGGTGAAACACACCCCATGCTTGTAACGATCATTTTTACATGACTGTCGTTGTTCGACATCGTTCAAAGCCGTTTTCAAACGTACAGCGCGTGCTGTTTAACCATAGCTGTAGACAATACTAGTACACAGGTTGAAGTAACGGACCAAGGCCTATAAATACATTAAATATACCTAAACATATCAATAAGTGGGAAAAAAATAAGTTGAAACAATAACTTTACTAGTTTAATAGGTTATTGGATTTGTACGGAAATATATTTCTGCCTAACAGTTCGTTCGGCTGGACCGGCAAGCGTACGAGTACGCGGAAATAGAGTTCCGTTCAAATCCAATAACCTATTTATTATATACCTGTTCAGGAAAACATGCATCCTAATCATTAAATAAACCGATAGTGAGATGAAATGCGACTCTCTATTAGTTTTGTTGAACAATCCGAGCGTCTGTGGTGGCTTTAGTTTAATATACAAATTGTAGTGTGTAGGAATACTAACTTGACAACGTCATTTCATAAGTGTCATAAGTACATATACGTTTAACCACAGTAAATCAGATATTCATGCGCCGTGTAGTCAAAAGTAGTACTTTAACAAAATAAGCCACATTTGTTATGTCATAGACACTATTTTCTTGCAGAAACTAGTAAATCGATGAACTAATCTACTTCACAGCCATGTCAATGTATCCTTTACCATGTTTGAAGCATATGCTTTGGGATTATTTTGTTTGTAAGTCGTACCATGTTTGTCATGTGAGGCGGTTTCAATTCCAGCCGCTGACGTTTTGTGCCACGACCAGACTGAATTTAATTTTCTTAAAAATAATTAAACCTTTATTTTAATTAGTGAATATCCAGAGCAGAATGGCTGCAGGTTATGATAAAATAGGTCAAACAACATCCATACGAAAAATGAAAGTAGCAGATAATAGCAAATTGTGTGGTCATTGGTTAGTTTATATAGGAAAACTATTTGGTGGTGGTGGTGGACCTCTAAGCATCACGAAGGTCCATATAGTGAATTCAGCTGTCTGGAGATAATTAATTAAGGGATGTGAATTCTTAAATATGTCGATACAGCGAGAATAATAGGAATTGCATCAACGTAAACTTGAAGTAAATCTTTGCGTCACAGAAAATATTGCTGATAAAGCTTCGCTGGACGACATATTTCTTAACCGCCAACATAAAAATAGGGAAAAAAACCTCTATTACCACTACAGTATTTGCTGAAAATTGTCATTTTAGTGTATATAATTGGTATGCAGGTGACTTTTAATGAAATTCACCAATTGTTACTCGATATAACGGCCAAAATCGACATCCGTTTGAAGCCGGATCAAGTAATCAAATATGTCCTGGTGGCATAAACTGTTCTACCTAGTCTTCAAACATACCTACCCTCATGTTAGTTTCACATATATGATCAATACTCATACACTAGCATTGACATAAACCAGCTGTGTGGCCTTTTCTCAGCAATATAGCCATTTTTCTGACTGACCGTTCCAAGGCGGGACCCTTTTCCAACAGAAACGTGTTTAGTGGTTACTATGTTGCTAAATTTGTGTATGTGGTCTGTGACTGTAGAAATGGTATACATGCTCTTATGTAGGCCCAATTCTTCATATTAGAACACAGAGAGTGAAGTGTTCGCCGCGTTATCTCTTGAAACCTTCAAAGTTGTATATCTGTTCGAGTTGGCGCGAATTGTAAGTCACTGGCTGGAATTGAACGATCATTATACGAAAACTACTGGATACCTTGGACCCAAACTTCATACTTTATCAGAGAATAGGACATAGCTGTGAATAGTGGGACAATTTGCCAGATCTAAGAACATAAGTTGTCCTTATAGGTTTAACCACACTAAATTAAACAGTTCCCTCATGCCACGGAAAACGTTTACCCATGTCTGGACATATAGTCGAACCTTATAATATAGATTCTTATCAGGATTGATATACACGTATGTTTTCAATATGAGACCAAACATGTTAAAACAAACCTATGTCACAAATCATCGCCATCAACTATGATTTATAGTGTCAAATTAAAATGGCCACCGTTTGCCATCTTGGAACACTGCACCGTTCGCCGTTCCATCAATGAAACACCCAGCATATTTCTAACATGCAATATATATCATTATCAGGCTATATGAGTGTGATATTGGAAAACAAAGGATATATACTGGTCAAAAATGCCATAAGCTCCATTCCTCCAGTCACTGCCACATATAAGTTAAATATATACGTCTAATGAATTATGTTACTGATAGTTGTATATACTATATTTCAGACTTGCACATACAGCACGTGGTGGGGATCTTTTATCACCAGCGGTAATCCCAAGGGCAGCCATTTCATTACGTATGAGCCAGTACGAAACGCACTCGCGCATCAGAGTAAAGACCTCTACTGGAAGGACATATGCTGCAATATGGCGGGCAGGTGTGATTTGTTCTACGACGTGCGACCTCTGACCACGTCATGCTCCTGGGAACTACCGTTCTTTTTTGGTAAGTATTACCACCCCCCCCCCCCCCACCAATCCTCGAATACGAAATCGGTCCTTTTCACTTACATACATGTACTTTGTTTCCCACTGAAACACAATGGAACGCAAGCCGTCAATGTGTTGACGTCTCGTGAGTTCGTATTGGTCAGTGCCGGAATTACGTCTCACTTCGCTAAACAGCTCCTTTGAAATCACCACTGATTTATTTATTTAATTTATATTTTGTATATCTTTTGAGGAGCAGATAAATTGCTAGTGAAATTGGTAACCATCACTCGTAAAATCAATGTTGATGATGGAAACAAGTTAAATGCTGGTAGTACTATTAGTATTAGTAATAATAAATAAAAAATAAAGGATCAAAAATCAAATTGGCCGCCTAAATAGTGACACTATATGGAAAAACCGACATTTTCGGGCATATGCAACACAAACTAGCTGTGTGTATGTGTTTGTTACTGAATGTCTTCACAAAATAAATTTGTATCATGGTATGATATTTAATAAAATAGCATATTAGATCAATTACTAACTTAAATTCAAAGATGGACGCCAATAATTACATATGTGAACTTTTCAAATGAATAACTTGTACATTACCACGATTCCACTTCAGACTCGGGGATTATCATTTCAACATTTTTGTTTACAAACGAGTGCTCAAAGTGGGTTATACCTTTCAAAACTATACGTTTAGATATGGGTCTACACTCACGTATGACTGTTTTGGGGCAGTTCCAAGGCCATTTATGGGTCAAATTAAGACAAAAAAGTTCAGTTTTTCTGCATTTCGCTATTTGAAGGCATACGTAACTCGTACATTAACAACAGTGTCAAGCATGACCAGTTATTAATTGGCTATACTATATAGTTAGTAAATCAGCCAGGTAAAATAGAAATAAATATTCAAGATGGCCGCCAAACTGCAAAATATCCAATAAAATGTAAAATGAAATCTTGCTACGTAGAATAACCAGTTCTAAATATGTTATGTATGTATTTTGTACCAGGTACATGTATGTATGGTATGATATGTCATTTATATTATACAATGACATGCCATTTACTAATTTCAAATCAAAGATGGCCGCCGTCAGACACAAATTCACGGTGTTCAAATGATTAAATGTTTCATTGTGATATTTCCTCGGATGTATATGTGAAATGAAATACGTTTTATTCAAGTTATGTGTACTACTATGAGACAATATGGGTCATTGCATTTTATCAATAAATCGGCCCATGAGGTAGTACACAATACTACATTTGCTTTTAAATAACGCAGTGAGTCATTTTCACAGATATGGTTAGAGAAATTTGCATATATCTTGCATATGATTGTCAGACCAGAATTGTGAAAAACTAGTTGAATCATTTGCAAGCAACAATTCAGTTATTCATCTACCAATGTGTGAGCCATCAGAATGATGGGGGCATTATTAGATAACCACATACCCAATATGACATATGGATAGAAACAAACACTGTTACCACAATCCTCTGGATTGGACAAATATAATTTTGTAATACGGGTATACTATTTAATTGTAATTGCATGTAGGCCGCACCTCTAATTCCATAGGTGGTAACTACATTAACATGTGGTAATTTGCTCAACAATGTACCCTCGCCATGGCTTATACTGTTCGCATGTCGGTTAATTCTCATTCATTACAATGGCTGTACTGTCCAGCAAATATAAACTTGTGACTAAAAAGAACATAAGCATGTTTTCAATATCAAAACAAAGATCATGCTGAATTACCTGCAAATTACTGCTTTCGTATATTGAAGATAATGGCTCATTGAAACATACATCGATTAACAGCATCACCGTCAATGTTACGTGCTGATGGAGAGTCATTATTGCGTGTAGATATGGCGTTTTGAGCATGCACTTTAAGGCTTTGTGAGCGTAATACGATGCCAGTTGTATCATTCGGTGTGATCCACACAATTTAAATTGATGCCTTACATATACGAGTTATCCTTACTCTGTTACAGTTTACGTGTACCTGATATTACAGCTTAATGTTTCGTTCGACTAGAGCGTTCCCTAACATGAACTGTGCATGATATGCGGAAGCCGTCGCAGCCCCTTGATGCATTGAGGAGACGAAGACAATTTTCACCGGGTGTAATATGTGTATATTATATGACCATCTATGGGAGAATGGCATTGAGTACATACTGCCTAGTAGAATGAAAATTGTTTATGCAAAGTTCTATCGGATAATGAAATTTGGTTTTATACTGAACTATTTTCTTTTCAAATTGTGACCTAAATTCATCATGTGAATGAAGCTCCAGACAATTCTGGATACAGCATAGCTCTGGCATAGCGGCAACAATATATCTATATAGTGTTTAAACACTTTTACTAGTAATACACACTGCTAAAAAGGATCATAAAACAATGTTATTTCAACTAATCTCCACAACTGAATCACCATATTTTGATGAGAGCTACATACATGTATGTCCAGATGCGACATTTAATATAATGATGTGACATACTCCCGTTTTATTCTGTCCAAGAAACCACACTATACCCAAACACATACCATGCCTGCGTTTTAAGGTTGTCTGACATTCAATTATAGAAGCTACTAAACAATCTGAATATATCTCCAAGTAACTCATGCACATTTCTATATACAAGGGAATATGTCTGCAATAGTGAATTTGTTGTATTTGACAGTGGCTAGTCAACTACAACTGCAAGTACAGTATGTTTATTTTCAGAATATGTAGAGCTACATGTACACTCATAATGTCAATATAGACAGCAAAACGGTATACAAAAAAACGAAATCGTATATAAACTGACAAATAATTAAATAACAACGTTTAGTAATCATATGTTGATAATGCGATGTATGACAGTTGTCATAGTGCTATAATTGTTGTCTGCAGATATCTGGAGAATGTGAAGCATTCTTGTTGAAGAAGATCAATTCTGCTGATTAATTAGTCCACACTAAAGTATAGGAGACCGCATATGTTTCTTCATTGCTGATTTTGATACAGACATATTTCATACTTCGCGTTATTCCATTCTACGCTTTAAACACATTTATTGCTGAATTAAGCCAAAATAAATCGTCAGAAATTTCAGTGATTGTTTGTTCCTCTTGAGCACTGTATACGTAGTCGCCTTCATCTAGTTCATAATCCATATTATATATCCAGATATATTTTAAGAATCAGAGATGCTGGCATTTGAGTATCCGTGATGTGTGCCGTTTCTGCATGTGATTTGTTATGTAATGTTTGTATACACTTGAAAGTATTGTCGTACTGTTTCTTCCAGCACACCATTAGATCAAATGATCATGTTGAGTGACTTGATTGTTAGCCTGTCCAAGGCCTACATGCTTTGCTTTCTTCAAATGGAATATTAGTCACTACACATACGCACTATCTAATTATATTGTCTATTAGATACGTTCGGTGTGTGGTTGCGAGCACGCGAAGAATAATGTAATGATCAGTGTTTCTCTTCACCGGAATGCCGACATGGTTTAGACCTCATTTAGATTTTCGACCTTCTGGTACGTGAGGGGGAAATCATGTCCGACAGAGTGGCCTGCGGTTCTCTTACCAGGCGAATTGCAATTCCTGGAGCGCAGGATTGCAATTCGCGTTCCTATTAAATGCAATTGGACCGCAATCGGACTGCAATCATGTGACTGCGGTCCAAAGAGTTGGTTGCGGAATTGCAATACTTATAGCGCAGTTAGCGCTGCGATCCGCTTTTAATTGCAGTTTACGCTACTTTTCTTCTTTAAATTGCGAAAGAATGACCGCTTTACGCTGCGCTCTGCGGTCAAACCAGCGGACCGCTCTGCTTGACCAATGCGGCAATAAAATCGAAATAGTTGACAAACGTATCCATGTTCCAATCCAAAATTTTATCCCATCTATCTAATTCAAAGTGACTAGAAAGTCAGCGGTATTGGTGATCTGTTTTTTTTGGTGCGCAAATATAAATCTGCGGGTTATTGCGAGACAAACAGTGAAACATTGACCTTGACAATTTCTTGGACAAAACAAAATGTCGTCACTGCCGTTCCGAATATCAAGAACAAATTAATAGAAACCACCATACTCACAATATATTTATTTTTATATAGAATCAAATTATAATGTGTGGTCTACGGTATAATATGGTAAAACTAAGCATCAATTTTGCGCTTTGTTTACTTTCTCGTCGGTATCTAATTACGTTTTCCTAGTCTGTTAACATTATTTCGACGCGATCCTATAGTCGACATGACAATTTCTGAGATCAACACAACTTTTCATAATGTCTTTCAATTTCAAGCTGCAAGGAGACTGTGAATTGCATATTAACCATAATAACATGGTTAACATATTGATAATAATTTTAAAAGAAAAGCATATTTTAATTTTCGAAACCTGATCGTAAAAAAAAATAAATATATATTTTGGAATTAGATTCCTATTACTGCAAACGTTCTGTTCTGGCTGTTGATTTCTATTGGCCCGAATCAAATTTTGTGAAGATAATATTTATTCCGGTGATAGCCATTTCTTTAAAATAAAACTGTTTACTTGTGTCACAGAGTGAGAAAGATAAATAACGGCCCGGAATCGAACCAGGGACCTCATGTTTACCGTACCATACACATGGCTCTACCGAGCAAGCTAACAAGGCACAGATCATACACACTTCATCCCTATAGTCAGTTGCGTACTGTGACATTCTTCTCCGCCAAATTGAAATTCGTCCTCGAATTCCATGTTTTATTTTTGTCTCCGAATTCCATATATTTTGGTACAATTTTGGGAGTATTTATCAGTCGCGGTCCTTCGTTGGGCAACAATTGTCACTGGGCAGAAATATGTCCACCCAGAATTCCATATTTGTGGAACATTTCTTCATCAGTCACGACTCCACGTTGGGAATAGTTGTGGCAAGTAACAGCAGAATACTGAATTATCGTCCGTACCCAGAGTTACGGTGCTCCATAGGTTTTTCCTGCAGAGTACCGAATCGGATCTCATTCGCGCTTTAGCTGTTAATTGTGACATATCTTTCTGTACTTATTACACAGAAATGAATAAGTATAATACAGACATTTCTTTCAATTGAAAAATACAGAAAATGTGTTGCAATTAACAGGTGAAGTGCAAAACATATGGAGAGCACCATTATAAACTCTCGGTACGGACGATGTGGGAGTATTCTGCAGAGTTACTTCCCGCAACTACGTTGCGCGCTAAATGTCACAGGGTGAGAAAGATGCGTATCAGCCCGGAATGGAACCGGGGATCTCTGGTTAACCACACCATCGTTCTACCTACTGAGCAAACTGGCAGAAATACATACTTATTCACTATAGAGATCACTTCATTCAACCAAAAATTCACAAGCTATAAGTTAAGCCAAATTATTACAGTCAAGGTCACAGATTATGCTCTTGGCGACATTAGCGGACACAAATTTGTCCATCAATTTGATAAAATAAACAATGGAATCTGACAGATAACACTACGACGGCGCATGGAAACATCATTATTCTGGTACTTGGAATCAGAATGGTGGGTATTAAGGTCAATATGTGAGGCGCTGACAGAACCTTTAATATTTTTTATCAAATAGCAGCTACAGGGATTGTTGGACGCATTATTTAGAGAAAAAAGAGATTACAACCGGCATTGGATAATATACTAAGTGACATTTTTTTCTAACGTACACCAAGATAGAGGATTAAATTTGCGACAATGTTGGATTCTGGATTGTGTGGACAGGTGACAGAAATCGGAGCTGGATAAGAACCGACAGACGTGATTCTGAATATGCGTGCTTGGTCTGTGGTTATTCTTCCAGATCATGTCATGCATGTTTTAATTTCCCGTCATGTCAAAGCAGCACTATTGAACATAATTACTAACTTTAATATTCTATACCAGAATTAAAGTTCATTTATCGTTTGATGTGTAACTGATGAATTAAGGTAAGTTACTTGTATATGACAACTTTCGCCTCACTAATTTGTATGCCCCACCACGATAGTGGAGGGGGCATTTAGTGTTACCCTTGTCCGTTCTTCCGTCCGTCACCAACCTAGTAACTCGTAAAACTTTTAAACTGCAATAGCTACAGACCTGAAACTTGGTACATGTATGTTTGATACGACCCCATTGTCATGGATTATCTCCTCCTTTTCAAGTTAGAATTTTCCAATTTTGGCTTGTAGCTCGTAAAACTGTTAAACCCTAATAGCTACACACCTGAAACTTGGTATGTAGCTTCCTTATGATGAGTAGATTTGCAAAGTGTATTTTGATTAAACCCCCGAGTCATGGATTACCTCCCCCTTTTTGAATTAGAATTTGAAAATTAGGCCTTGTAACTCGTAAAACTTTTGTAATAGCTACAGCACTGAAATTTGATATGTAGCTTCCTTATGATGAGTAGATGAAGAAGGTTTATTTCGATTGTTTATTCGAATAATTATTGTCATGGATTATCTCTCCCTTTTGGACACTGGAATTTTTCGTTGTTTACTATCAAAGCGATATGTGGGGTAACCGTGTTCTATGAACACATTTTCTATTTTAGTTACCTCCCTTTGTTTTTTCGCGCACTGATTTGTCCGGAGCATAACGCCCTTTGCAATATTTTTTTATGAAACTTAACACATGCATAGGTCTCACTGGACAGTGCGGAGCTAGCGTTAAAGGTGCATGCCCACTCAATAGGCACAAAATGTTCTTTATGTCAGAGACATCATCGGAGACATTTTCTAGCCAGATAAACAATCATTTACCTTTACCCACGTATTGTTTGGCATTATTATACATTTTATATCAGAAGAAAATTTCCACATTGATATCAGGGACGATAACCGTGTTTCCTTAAAATGTTAACGGACATTACTATTTATTCTCTGTATTTATTTTTTGATGTGCTTTTATAATCTGCCAATTTTTTTCAGTTGATGCATTTAATTAGTATAAATAATGATAAAATATCGTGCCCCATTTACACATGAAAATACCGATACCACCGCGCGTCACTATCAGTAAAATAAATATTACCAAATGATTATATCTGTATAGCGGGCACTCGTAATGTTTATAACTAGTGGAATAGTGACAATTATACACTAATTTAATTCCCATAAAGAGCATTTTTAACCTACTGAGTGGGCATGCACCTTTATAAAGGGGTTGGACAATTTTTGTCGCGACCGCCTGCGGACAGTGCGATATAGTCTGCGTATTGACATCCATCCGTAGTTTTTTGGCCGAGCCTGCTTGCGGAAAGCGAGACTTAATGATCACAATGGCGTCCGTGCGTCAGTCCGTGCGTCAGTCCGTCCGAAATCGGTGTATGTTTTTAAATACCATATCCTAATTCACATTGACTTGAAACATCAAATGCTTATTAGTCCTCATCCATATATTCATTCTGTGTCCCACTCATGCGGCCCCTGTGCCCCAAGGTCCAGGTCAAATGACTTTGAAATTTTTGTTAACATTTTTGCATACCTTATATCTCCACAACACTTTGCTTCAAACTTCAGATAATTCTTTATTATTATCCATATTTTCATATTATAGCACACGCATGCGACCCACATGCCCAAGATCAAGGTCAAATGACTTTCAAATTTGCGCTAAAGCTTTTACATACCTTAATTCAAACTTCAAATAAATATACTCCGAGACAATCAAATGCCTCGGTGGGCTCGACATGCGGGCCATGGCCATCAGGTTTTTATTTACCGTATATTAAAGTTTTTAAGAACACGATATCTCAGAAACAGCTTAGCCAATTCACTCGAAGCTTCACATGTGTGTTTATCATCATCCATATTTTCATTCTATGCTCAACCCCTGCAACCCCTGTGCCCAATATCTAGGTCAAATTACTTTGAAATTTACCTCAAAGTTTTTGACAGCGATATAGTTGTCACATTGGCCTACATACGTACGTGCATCCATATGTACGTCACTTCGTGCGTCCGGTTAAATTTTTTTTGATTTAGGGTTAAAGTTGTTAAAGGTACATGCCCACACAGTAGGCACAAACTGTTCTCTATAGCAATTAAATAAGTGTATAATTGTGTCACTATTCCACCAGTTCTAAAAATTACGTGTGCCCGCTATCCATATACAATAATTTAGTAATATTTATTTTACTGATAATGCCTAGCGGTGGTATCAAGCTATTTTCATATTCAAATCAGGCATGATATTTTTTAATTATTTATGCTAATTAAAGGTACATACCCACTCAGTAGGCACAACAATTAAAGTTATGTGTATTCTCGGTTATTTGTAGGAATTAAATAAGTGTATAATTTTGTCACC
>CM055275.1:53517317-53561281 GCA_029237695.1 Conchocele bisecta | reverse complement strand
GGCTATAAATAACCAAGCAAAACAATATTGTTTTCTGTTTTTTGTTTAATTATTTTTTCAAAATTCCAAGTTTAAATGTGGCAGATAATCCATGACCCGGTGTATAATAAAGAACACAAATCACTTTGCGTGCATATACATATCATGAAGAAGCTACACACGAAATATCAAGCCTCCAGCTATCATGGCTGTTACAATTTAAAAATGTTTTAAGAGTTTCCATGCACAATTGTCAAATTCCGAGTAAATCCCAAACAGGGGGATAATCCACGACCCGGGGGTCGAAAACAAAGTGTTGTTTGGAGAGGTTCTATTCTCTAATACGGTTTAAATGCTTTCCGGGTTATAAGGTTTGGGACGGACGGGACAGACAGAAAATTGTACGAGTAAATTCCCCCTCCTATCGTGGTGTGGCATAAACAAATGGTTCAAATTTGCTTACAGACATGTACTTAATTGTGAAGATAAAACGGTCATGGTCATGTTAATGGTGTCGTGTGTGTGTCACATACATGTATGCTAGATGTATCAATTGTCCAAATATTAAAGTCACCTTTCAAGTGATATTGAAGTTATGGCATGATTGAGAAACTCTTACAAACATTTTGACGGCAATGCCCACAGACGGACGGACGTACGGAAAGAACGTCAAGAGCAAAGCAATATATCTCCATTGGTATTGTATAGGTTAGCTTAGTAACTGCATTAGTATTTAGACTGGTGGATGAGAAAGAAAATTCACCTTGCAATGTGTGCGACCAGCTTAGCCCTTACTTTGTAAGTCGGCCGTCCGCAAACATTTTCCCGCAGTGGGGTGGTGGATGGGTGAAACTATTCACTGAATATTATGTAACTAGACATCATGTTTGTAAAACATGGATATCCCTGGACTCTCACTGGAGAAACTCTTACAAACGTTTCGACTTTCTTCGTAAATGTAAACGGGCGGACGAACGAACATACGGACAGACGTACGGAACCTTAAGAGATACGCAATATGCACCCCATGCTATCGCATAACGGGCATACTAATGTGATAAAGACAATTGTTGCTGGGCGACCTTGGGCTTTCGTGTCAAATATCGGGGTGGCGTGGGGACGATGTAGGGGTGGGGCGAGGTAATTATTCTGAGGGAAGGGAGGGGTACCTGCACTTTTACAAATATGCATCAAAACAGAGAGAATTTGCAGAAATTCACAAAATACAGAATACATTACCTAAAGCCACCCACAACACCAGATGTGATCACTTCACCTTCTTTCTGTGTAATGCCACTAATTCTAGTAGGGAAACGATTGTTAGGGGATTAAAATTTACTCGCTAAAATTCAGGTGTGAAAATGAACAGAAATACAATGCATATATTTCATACTGTGAAAGTGAGTGGAGAAATGTGGCTTGTTGCATTTATGGTCAGTCTAGCTCCTGATCTAAATGTATGACTGGAGAAATGGGCTTAGGACATGAATTGCTCTGATCAGAGGCTGGACAAACATGGGTTCATAGTGTAGACTGAAATGTAAATTCCGTGTCAAATGTTTGTTAAAATCATTTGTTTTGTCTTGCTTACGTTACAGAGGTTTGTAAAAGTAGGGTGGACATTTTTCCAAATCCAATATGGCCGCTAAATCCAAGATGGATTCATTGTGTATACTGGAAAGCAAATTAAATTTCGTGTCAAATGTTTGTTAAAAGCATTTGTTTTGTCTTGCTTACGTTACAGAGGTTTGTAAAAGTAGGGTGGACATTTTTCCAAATCCAAAATGGCCGCCAACACAATACAAATATAACATATATGCTGCAATTTGACTCCCTAATGACTGTATTACACTTGTATAATACATATCCTTAGAACGGCTATGCTCCGGTTTCCACCAACATTAAGGACCACGCTTCCGCCTACATCTTTCCGCCTATAGCGGATTCCGTATAAATGCATTTGTATCAATACAAATAATAACAATAAATAAATTAGTTCACTTTGGACATCTTTGGTATTGATACAACCACCTGCGCTAATCTTTCCAACATTTGTCACAATTTCTTTATTTAAAAATACTTGAAAATTGTACTTGAAATCAAGCAGCTAGATTAACTGAGCCTGAGCTGTCCAACAGCTCAGGCTCAGATAATCAAACTGCTATTTGCCAATAGAACATAAATGTTGATAATCTGGGCAAGATTAACGCAGGTCGTTGTGTCCTTCGATATTTCACCACCATTCCATCTACATCTCTCCAGCTATGCCAACTTAAGCATTTAGGTCCACCTGGGTATTCGTTAGTTTCGTATTTTTCCTATGTGGTTTTTAGTAAATTTATAAAAACCTGCGTCCTGTGGGTCTTCATGAGGTCTCACAATTGTTTTGCTCAACTTGTATTTTAGCTACATGAAACAATTATCTGCAAAATGATGTGTCTGCTCTGGTCTCATTCATGCTACATGTAGTAGCATTGCCGGTGCTGTTGAGTGCGAATCCATTTTCTCAGCTGGTTGCTATATGTGGCTGTGACTGGAGAAATGGGGCTTATGGGATTTGTGACCAGTGTAGCTCCTGATCCAATAGCACACTCTGGTAGCCTGATGGTCTATATAGCTTGGTAGAAGCATGACATATGTAACATTCACGGAATAGCGAACAGTGCAGATCCTGACCGGACTGTTCAGTCTGATCTGGAGCTATACTGGTCGCAAAACCCATAAGCCGCATTTCTCCAGTCACAGCCACATATGTGATAAATGTTGATACAAAGTGAAAGTTACATTATTTCTTTGTAACGATAGCTTTTACCCTTTTGATCTGTAGGAGCTTACAAAAGTTATGGCAGAACCATTTGCCCTTTCAGGGTATGGGGTCACGTGATTTCATAACGACGGTAGATAATTTGTGATGTCGTTTTTACAGTAGATTTTCTTTACAATGTAATAAACCATTCTGTTTTGGCATTTCTCGTTATTTGATTGTGGAGTCAGATGATACCCATCATAAAAGTAAGATGATTAGTACTAATCCTTTTACTTTTACGAAGTGGGGCTAAATGATTCCGGTAAGCTGAGGATATATATTTGTACATATTCAGTTCTGATTTTTGGATCATCTTGAAGCTTAGCATGTTTAGAATTACAATATTCAAGTTTCCATTCTCAAGTTTTGCATCAGAATTCTTGTTTCGAGTACACAACTATGAGAACTGCCCTGATCAAACGGCCTTGTGACATTTGTGGTAAGTGTAGATCCTAATAATTATGCACAGCAGTAATAAGCATATGCAACTGTCAGAATAGCGACAAGTGCGACAATAGCCGGTGGGGGTGTGGGGGGCATGCTGGTCACTAATGTCGTTAGGTGAATTTTCACCGCTGAGGTGAGAGGACATGCATTGTATATGATGTATATACAAAACTTACTTCTATAAGTAAGTTAAGGGACCGTTCTATACCTGATCATGATTGATTCAAAGATAATTGCTTCGTAAATACATTTACATTTACTCTGTTATTATACACTATGACAATAGTGCAGTGGAGCTTCATATGGTGAGAGTATATCTGGCCCATGTGTATTTGCATACATCACAGTATAGTCCGCAGACGATAATTTGCTACTTGTTTACAAACAAACCGGTCATAAACAAAACACGGAATAGGTGAGACAGGTAAATATATCCGTGGTATTCCTTTTCAATATTGATTTTGAGATTTGTCATCAAGTCTTATGTAGTCGAGGGGTTAGAGTGACGGATATCAATGCCGTAGGTAATGAGTTCGAATCTTAGTTTTTGATACATACATACATGTATATACACATATATTTTGATTTGTTTATGTAGTATTACATATTTGTTTTGTATGTGTGTTGCTCTTACAAATTACATTAATTAAGCATGAGCTAGATTACATGTAGAACGTTAGTCTCACTTTGAAGAAAACTAATAACTAAATGCCCATTTCATATGTGTGTACATGAATAATCCGAAGTATGTTCTCACCGATCATGTCACATTGAGGTCATACAGCAATAGTGACAACCCTCGCCGTTTCACTTATTCCCTTCTGTGCAAGCAGTCATAAAAGAACAGAATGATATCGACACAAGTAATGCGTTTTGTGAGATTCGAACTCTCGACCAGATAAAATGAACAAAAATTCTGCAAACGTATGGATATTCTCCCGCTTCGATACCACTGAGCCACATTACATTTCTATTTTGTGCACCAAGATACACTATTATATTGACATGCATTCACGTGCACTTTTAAATGTAGTTATTATACACGAAAACGAGGCTATAATATGATAATGCACCTGGTCTACCTATATTTGGACTCATCGATTGACCTCCAGCAACTTATTATCGTCTGTCATTTATACAGTGTCTAAGAAAAGTGTACACGTTAGTTTATGGACATTTTTAGAATGTTGGCAAAAGTACACCAATATCTCACTTGAAGTACTTCTTGGCGTAATATAATTTATAGGAGTCTGTTGTTCTGGCTGTTCTATGTATGATTGGCCACATTATATCATATGTTCTACTTAGTTATTGTGTGTCCAGTGTAGCACCTGGTATGTTGCAGTGACTGAAGAAATGGGGTCTATGACATGTTTGGCCAGTCTAGTACCTGGTCTGTTACTGTGACTGTGGACATGGGGTCTATGCCATTTGTGACCAGTGTAGCACGTGGTCTGTTACTGTGACTGGGGGTATATGACATTTGTGGACAGTCTAGCACCTGGTCTGTTAAAGTGGCTGGTGAAGTGGGGTCTATGACATGTATGGCCAGTGTAGCATCTGATATGTTACTGTGACCGGGGAAATGTGGTCTATGACCTTTGTGGACATTCTAACACCCTGTCTGTGATTGGAGAAATGAGGTTTATGACATGTGTGGACAGTCTAACACCCTGTCTGTGATTGGAGAAATGAGGTTTATGACATGTGTGGACAGTCTAACACCCCGTCTGTGATTGGAGAAATGAGGTTTATGACATGTGTGGACAGTCTAACACCCTGTCTGTGATTGGAGAAATGAGGTTTATGACATGTGTGGACAGTCTAACACCCCGTCTGTGATTGGAGAAATGAGGTTTATGACATGTGTGGACAGTCTAACACCCCGTCTGTGATTGGAGAAATGAGGTTTATGACATGTGTGGACAGTCTAACACCCCGTCTGTGATTGGAGAAATGAGGTTTATGACATGTGTGGACAGTCTAACACCCCGTCTGTGATTGGAGAAATGAGGTTTATGACATGTGTGGACAGTCTAACACCCCGTCTGTGATTGGAGAAATGAGGTTTATGACATGTGTGGACAGTCTAACACCCCGTCTGTGATTGGAGAAATGAGGTTTATGACATGTGTGGACAGTCTAACACCCCGTCTGTGATTGGAGAAATGAGGCTTATGACATTTGTGGACAAACTAGCACCCTGTCTGTGATTGGAGAAATGAGGCTTATGATATTTGCGGACAAACTAGCACCCTGTCTGTGATTGGAGAAATGAGGCTTATGATATTTGCGGACAGGCTAACACCTTGTCTGTGATTGGAGAAATGAGGCTTATGATATGTGTGGACAGTCTAACACTCTGTCTTTGATTGGAGAAATGAGGCTTATAGCATGTGTGGATAATCTAACACCTTGTTTGTGATTGGAGAAATGAGGTGTATGACATTTGCCGACAGTCTAACACCCTGTCTGTGATTGGAGAAATGAGGCTTATGACATGTATGGACAGTCTAACACCCCGTCGGTGATTGGAGAAATGAGGCTTTTGACATTTGCCGAAATTCTAATACATTGTCTGTGATTGGATAAATGAGCCTTATGATATTTGCGGACATTATAGCACCTTGTCTGTGATTGGAAAAATGAGGCTTATGACATTTGCGACAGTCTAACACCTTGTCTGTGATTGGAGAAATTAGGCTTAATACATGTGTGGACAGTCTAACACCCTGTCTGTGATTGGAGAAATGAGGCTTATGACATTTGCGGACAGTCTAACACCCCCTCCTGTGATTGGAGAAATGAGACTTATGACATTTGCGGACAGTCTAACACACCATCAGTGATTGGAGAAATGAGGCTTATGACATTTGCGGACAATCTATCACCCAGTCTGTGATTGGAGAAATGAGGCTTATTACATTTGCGGACATTATAACACATTGTCTGAGATTGGAGAAATGAGGCTTATGACATTTGAGGACAATCTAACACGCAGTCTGTGATTGGAGAAATGAGGCTTCTGACATTTGCGGACAGTCTAACACCTTGTCAGTAATTGGAGAAATCAGGTTTAAGACATTTGTGGACAGTCTAACAACCTGACTGTGATTTGAGAAATGAGGCATATGACATTTGTGGACAGTCTAACACCCTGTCTGTGATTGGAGAAATGAGGCTTATGACATTTGCGGGCAGTCTAACACCTTGTCTGTAATTGGAGAAATAAGGCTTAAGACATGTGTGGACAGTCTAACACCTTGACTGTGATTGGAGAAATGAGGCTTATGACATTTGCGGGCAGTCTAACACCTTGTCTGTAATTGATGAAATTATGGCTTATGATATTTGTGGACAGTCTAACACCCCGTCTGTGATTGGAAAAATTAGGCTTATGACATTTGCGGACAGTCTAGCACCCGTCAGTGAATGGAGAAATGAGGCTTATGGCATTTGTGGACAGTCTACACCCCGTCAGTGATTGGAGAAATGAGGATTATGACATTTGCGGACAGTCTAACACCCTGTCTGTCATTGGAGAAATGAGGCTTACATGTATGACATTTGCGGACAGTCTAACACCCCGTCTGTGATTGGAGAAATGAGGATTATGACATTTGCGGACAGTCTAACACCCCGTCTGTGATTGGAGAAATGAGGCTTCTGACATATGCGGAAAATCTAACACCCCGTCAGTGATTGGAAAAATGAGGCTTATGACATTTGCGGGATGTCTAACACACCGTTTGTGATTGGAGAAATGATGCTTATGACATTTGCGGACAGTCTAACACCCCATCATTGATTGGAGAAATGAGGTTTATGACATTTACCGGCAATCTAACACCCTGTCTGTGATTGGAGAAATGAGTCTTATGATATTTGCGGATATTCTAACATCTTGTCTGAGATTGGAGACATGAGGCTTATGATATGTGAGGAAAATCTAACACATTGTCTGTGATTGGATAAATGAGGGTTATGACATTTGTGGACAGTCTAACACCCCGACTTTGATTGGAGAAATCAGGCTTATGGTATGTGTGGATAATCTAACACTTTGTCTGTGATTGCAGAAATGAGGCTCATGACATTTGTGGATAGTCTAACACCGTGTCTGTGATTGGAGAAATGAGGCTTATGATATTTGTGGACAATCTAACACTCTGTATGTGATTGGAGAAAAGAGGCTTATGACATTTGTGGACAATCTAACACCCTGTCTGTGATTTGGAGAAATGAGGCATATAATATTTGCGGAATGTCTAACACCTCGTCTGTGATTGGAGAATTGAGGCTCATGACATTCGCGGACAGTCTAACGCCTTGTCTGTGATTAGAGAAATGAGGCTCATGACATTTGTGGATAGTCTATACCGTGTCTGTGATTGGAAATATGAAGCTTATGACATGTGTGGACAATATAACACCCTGTCTGTGATTGGAGAAAAGAGGCTTATGACATTTGTGGACACAATCTAACACCCTGTATGTGAGGCTTATACTATTTGCGGACTGTCTAACACCTCGTCTGTGATTGGAGAAATGAGCCTTATGACATTTGTGGACAGTCTAACACCCTGACTGTGATTGGAGAAATTAGGTCTATGACATCTGCGGACACTCTAACACCCTGTCTGTGATTGGAGAAATGAGGCTTATGCCATTTGCGGACAGGCTAACACCTTGTCTGTGATTGGAGAAATGAGGCTTATGATATGTGTGGACAGTCTAACACTCTGTCTTTGATTGGACAAATGAGGCTTATAGCATGTCTGGATAATCTAACACCTTGTTTGTGATTGGAGAAATGGGGCTCATGACATTTGTGGATAGTCTAACACCGTGTCTGTGATTGGAGAAATGAGGCTTATGATATTTGTGGACAATCTAACACCCTGTCTGTGATTGGAGAAAAGGGGCTTATGACATGTGTGGACAATCGAACACAATGTGATGTGATTTGGAGAAATGAGGCTTATAATATTTGCGGACTGTCTAACACCTCGTCTGTGATTGGAGAAACGAGGCTTATGGCAAGTGTGGATAATCTAACACCCTGTCTGTGATTGTGATTGGAGAAATGGCGCTCATGACATTTACAGTCTGTCGAACTCTTTGTCGATAACTGTGACTAGGCAAATGATGCATGTGTGGCATGCATAGCAGCTCCTATTATGTTACTATGATTCGGGAAAGTGTTCTAAATATCATTTGTGGCCACCCTTACTCCTAGTCCGTGACTGTGACTGGCGAAATGGCGCTTATGGCATGTTTGCTCAATCTAGTTCCTGTTCTCGGACTAAGACTTGGACAATTTAATTTAATTGGGTTATATTGGTAATAAATATTTCACCAGATTCTAAGAACAGACATTAGGAACAGACATTCAGTATACTACATAGCATATCTCTACGATCTCCTTTGCCTTCAAGCGTTGTGAACTTGTTCATAAGAATTTCTCAGCAATCACCAGTGCAACCAACGCTGTGACTAACATATTGAAATCACTATGAAAATTGTCATAAAATTCCGTTCTGAGACAAACAATTTTTCATAAAATGTACTAGCGCTCTCGTTATGAAAATTTTCATAAACCGGACTATGAAAATTTTCATAAAGCGTAATATAGCTCTCCTTATGAAAACGTTCATAAAGCTTAATACCACTCTCACTATTAAAATGTTCATAAAATTTAATATACCTCTCGCTATGAAAATTTTAATGAAGCGCTATATCACTCTCACAATTAAATTTTTCATAAAATGTAATATACCTCTCGCTATGAAAATTTTCATAAAGCGTAATATCACTGTTACTATGAAAAATTTCATAAAATGTAATATACCTCTCACATTTTCATAAAACGTACCATCGCTCCCACATATTGTAGCCGCTTTGAAAATTTGCCTAACATTCCCGTTCTCAGACAAACATTAGTCGCTATGAAAATTTGTATAAGATTTCCGTTCTCTGACAATCATTAGTAGCTATGAAAATGTTCATAAAAGTCACTATGAAAGCAAAAGCACATACATGTAATGAGGTCAATATGAAAAGGTTCATAATATTATCGTTCTGAAACAAGCATTTGTCACTATGAACTTGGACATAAAATGCTGTTAGGTTTACTATTTGTTGATATTGACGGTTAATTGTCACAATGTTAATGTTCCAAGTATATGTCAAGTTAACGGACTTCCTGAATTACACCATAACTGCGGCACGTGTATTAAACATTCTTGTCAAATATTAGTTAGTTGGTTAGTGATTGAAGCAGCTATTGTAAGCATAAATAGGAACATAAATGTGACTCTGACAGGCAACATTGGGTTTATGCGATTTATGTGTAGTTCCTGATCAAATATGACACCTATTTTGGCTAATAACGATATACAATGTATGTTGCTTTAGAAACATGACGGGCGTTTCATTCACGGAATAGCGAACGGTGTAGACTCCGATCAGACTACACGGATGTGCATACTACGCTGGTGGCATACCCCATAAGCCCCAGTGTTCCTGTCTCAACCACAACTACAGTGGTTATACGCAAACAATGAATAAGTACTAAACCTTGTATTTTCATGTGGGGCATGCACAATAAAGCAGACTGTCTAGACATACATGCAAAACAGTTGAGTGAAATCGACTTTAAACAGTCGGACATGGTGTTCTAATTCACATGTATGCACACGTGTCGTTACCAACTATCATTTGTCTTCCTTACTCATCAGGAATCAGAAAAAAACGTTCGTTCCATCAAATAGATTAACGTATTCCTGTAGTGACATATCCTCTGAAAATATAAACAACCATACTATATAACAACCATACTATATACATGTATGACAAACATTACGCCACAAGTCATGATCAGAAACAATGAAAACTAGAAAGAAAGTCCCAAATAACAAAGGAATTTCCCGTTAAATATAGAACAAATATGGAATTCATCACGCGCAAGTGACGTGCACCTTACAGTATGTATACATGTAGGTACGATTATCATAATACTTGTATGTAGGGTTGGCCCTAAGCACAACTAAATAACGTATACATGCCTGATTAAAATCCAGTGTTCCGCAGTCAAAACGGAAAGCGAGATATACCGCCAGAATTACAGGCATGGTCCAGTCTGACCAAAGTGCCAGTCAGGGTCGGTTATATAATTAATGGGTTCATACGTTCAGTCAGCCAATCAGATGTTCCATAATATTCGCCGCAAAAACGATGGGGGCGGGATTAAATGCTGCGAGGATATTCATTTCTGGATGCATGACTAACCCGTACAATGCTGAATTCCTCTTTGTCGTCTGCCTTTTAATTATATATGTATGTATTTTACAGTATGTATACATGTAGGTACGATTATCATAATACTTGTAGGGTTGGCCCTAAGCAAAACTAAATAACGTATACATGCTTGAGTAAAATATAGTGTTCCGCAGTCAAAACGGAAATCGAGACATACCGCCGAAATTATAAGCATGGTCTGTCCAGTCTGACCCAATTGCCAGTCAGGGTCGGTTATCTAATTAATGGGTTCATACGTTCAGTCAGCCAATCAGATGTTCCATAATATTGGCGATGGGGGCGGGATTAAATGCTGCGCGGGTCTGCCTTTTAATTTTAGTTGTACACCGGTCTCGGTAGAGCCGGTGCCATATCGTGTTTGGACTGTGTGTCCGTGTGTCCGTCCGTCACAAATTCGACGGAGTTTCGAAAATAAATCTGCCACCCTGTGGAATGTGTGTGCCCACAGGCCACATTTTCTTCTAGGTAATGAAAACCTGTTTAGAAAGCACCTGATAATTGTCTCTAATGTAGACAATTATCATGTGCTGTCCAACATGTGCATTGTTAAAACATGTCTGAACAATATAAAAGCAGACGATACTATCCGGTTTTGGCTTTTTTAAGAGATAATTATAAGTTTAGTCTATTTCACTATAAGACAAGTGTATGTAAACACGCGTAATGGGGTAACCCTAAAGAAGTGCATATACATACATAAATATACAATACATGTTGCAATGAGTACATGGTGTATGTATACGTGAATTTAACATGAAGAAACAATAATGATGAGCCATACAGAAAAATGGTACCTGTTTCCCAACAGTCCCATATCAGACTGCACATATCAGACTGCACAGCACATATCAGACTGCACATATCAGACTGCGTATATCAGACTGCGCATATCAGACTGCACATATCAGACTGCGCATCTGTGCAACAGCTTGATCTGAGTCTAATACGTTTATTTCTCAGTGATAATTTCAGTGTTTGCTATAAGACGCTAAATTGGTTCTCGTCCGTCTGATATAGGGTTACACGGTCGCTAAGCTCCACAAGACCAATTTTATCATGGCAAATTAAACACGCGGTCATTGTAAACTATATATCATACATCGTAATTTCGTGATTAGTGACGCTAGCGGAGGCACAATTAATAATCTTATATCAATAGATAATACCGCTACTTCAGCTACTATCGACCCTTCATCCAGTTAAGACAATTACGGGAAAATGTATTTAACGACGTGGAACGTCTTATGTCGATTGGAATACTATTCCAGATCAGCACGCCTGAGTATGAAAAGCTGTTTTTAAATAGATTACTTTCAGGTTTGGGAACTTCATAATTCAAATCTGTTTCAGACCTTAACCAAACGCGTATTTTGCAAGTGATTAGTGCGCATTTCAAATAATTCACCGAAATATGGGAGGTGGGGGCGGGGTACACTGGTGGTGCATCTCATCAGGGTTTATCATGTTTGTCAATGTCCCGGAACAGACAATAATGCACAGACAATACGCATACACTGATCACAAACATGCGAAATGTACCATCTAGCCTTTGCAAACAGCGGAGGTTCTGACCAGTCTGATCAAGCGATTTCCTGTTTTCAAAGACGGCGACCATTTCTTACCCTATTGGTGCGACGCAAAACAGAAACTTCGCAAACGCTGAGCAATGTTTAATTGGCAAACATATTCCTCAATTTTCTCGAACACAAAAGCGTGTTTGTAAGCACGATAAGTGAGCAATTTATTGCCGCCTACACCACTAACACTACTGTCTCTGTTGACAATGCATAAGGGCTTGTCATCCATCAACATATCTGATCATCATATTTTTTTCATTAACGGTAGGTGTTCCTTCTTATAGTATAACGATTTGAAATATAAGTAGTAAGTGTATTACTGATCCTACCAGTCAACTAATATCTGAAAAACATCATGAGGCATGCCGCCTATCAAACCTAGTGCTATACCAGCATTATGCGCAACCATTTTTTCTGTGATATTATAATATAATGTTTCACTCAGAATAAGACTAAGATGTATCTGTCAACAATTCACATTGTTTTGGGTCGAAATATAAATTGGAAAAAAGTTGGATGCACAGATGGTGGCTGAAAATGCGCAATTATATTTTTTTTTTTTATTATTCACGACCATGCAGTTTAAATCACACCATTGATGAAGCATGTTAAGCATACTTTGTAGATCCGCTTCGCTTGCTGCAATCAACACTATGTCATATGCGTACAGTAAAATGCATAATACCTCGTCATCAAACTGGACACCTTTTCAGAAAGCCTTAATATATAGGGAAACAATAATTGATGAATAATTCAAATAATAGAGGTGACAGAGAACAATCCTGACATAATCCACGGTGTATATCAAACCACTCGGAACATAGACCGTTAAGTCGGACACATGACAATACACCAGCATATCATGATTTAACAGCATCTAACATTGTCTATTTAATACCAACAGTAGCAAGCCTTGCCCATAGTGTGCTCCTGTCAAACAAGTCATATACTTTCTTAAAATCAATGAATGCACAGAATGTAGACAGTTTCTTCTTTTTCCTAGTATCTATGATATTTTGTAAATGACGACAAATGACCAGTAGTACTACGATATTTTCTGAATCCATTCTGTTGATACTCGATTTTATCATTATTTTCGGTCCACTTTGGCAGCCTGTTGTTCAGAATAACACAATGCATATTACATGTGTACAACTTGTTAATGAACTGCCACAAAATGACAGCGGATCCCCCCTCGGGTCAGCCGTGCTGGACTTTGGAATTGGGCTAATGATACTTTTACGTCATTCCGTGGGAATTTTACTCTGGGTAAAACAAACATTGAAGAAAATATGCAGATACAATACACTTACATCGTCACAAAAAAAAAGTCTGATGATATATCGCCTAATCCACAGGCCTTTCCGGGCTTAATGACGTCATGAAAAGCGGTAAACGACGTCGGAAAACGACGTTTGCAGCGTCGCTGTAAAAGTTCACAGTTAGCCCTCCCATTTACGTTTACTGGTGTCAGTTAACATTAAGTGTGAACAGAAAACGTAAAATTATAACTTACTGAAACTTTCACTAATATGAGACGCGATACGTTGCACCTTAGTACACATATCATGACGTCATGACTTGACGTCACGTACTTGTGACGTCACTGAACGTGAATACATGTTTGACGTTATGGCCATGGTGTCGTGACAAAATATTATAGCA
The DNA here is from genome assembly GCA_029237695.1 of Conchocele bisecta. Lineage (NCBI taxonomy): Eukaryota > Metazoa > Mollusca > Bivalvia > Lucinida > Thyasiridae > Conchocele > Conchocele bisecta. The sequence goes on along the minus strand of CM055275.1, from coordinate 53,547,487 downwards.
AGGATACTTGCAAGAGTTCCTCGCAGCATCAATGACTTAGAAATGCTTCAGGCGCTGTGCATTGTCGCCTAGCTGTCGTTCTTTGACATTGTCACTCTTTTTCGTCGGTTAACCTTATGAATTCAAAATGGTGAACGCGTAATTTAAATGGCTACATATCAGCGAAGTCTTCGCTTACACTGCACCTTGCATCATAAGTAATCTTAAATACGAACAACCTTGTGTATGCCAACGATATTACCATCTATTATCTTGGTAAATTGAGACACCTTTGCACAATTATATCCAGTACTTAGTGAATGATATGCCATTTAACGCCACTAATTTTATCATAAACAGAGGTAGACACGCAGCTATATGAGCCGCGTCGCGAGAAAACATGTCTTCGGGAGTCTGACGACATCACAAGATATGACGTCGTGAACTTAGCTGACGTAATTTCAGCCGAGATTTCCAATCCCGCCGTGTTAGGTTTGTTCCGTTGTGTTAAAGTTATCTAACGAACAGAATATATCTATAATCTGGCATATATGGGTGTGAAACAAGCGAAACAGTCTTCGATCTGTCATGGATCCTGTCTGAGAATGTATTGGATGAACGTTAGACTGCCGTACATTTGTGCTATTTTTAGACCGCGGCCATCTTGGATTACGTAATGACATCATTTTAACAATTTTGTAATCTCCCTACCTAAGGACCATGACGGTCGTACGATCGAAATCCACCATTTTTATTCGAAACGGGCACATCTTATATTATGTTTTTATTAGCAATAATGGCGTAAGAGTAATTTTCTTTCATTATTTTGCTGCCGATATCACATATAAAAATGTTTGTCTGTTATTGATATGTGTTGCTACCGCAATGTGTCCGTCGTCGTTCGTCGTCCGTCGCCGTCGTCCGTGAACATTTTCAAACGTCTTCTCCTCGGTAACCATTGGGCCTATAGTCACCAAACTTCATGGTCATGGTCCTTAGGTAGGGGGATTACACAATTGTTAAAATGACTTCATTACGTAATCCAAGATGGCCGCCGTCTAAAAATAGCATAAATTCTTCAAAAATATTCTTCTCAAAAACCGCCAGCCGGATTTCGACGAAACTTGGTAGGAATGATTGATGTACAATGCTCTTTCAAAGTTGTTAAAATGGTGACCCTAGGGTCAAAAATGGGCGTGGTCCGTGGGGTCAAATTGGGTCAAATTTTATTTTTGACCGAATATGGTCATGTCTATAACAAATCGAAATTGCATGGTCATGTCATCCAAGATGGCCGCCGAAAGGTCAAGAGGTTGTTCTTTTATTAGAGATTTCAAAATTCTTCTTCACACGAACCGCTTGGCCCATGGTGGCCAAACTTCACAGTTATGGTCCATGGGTGAAGGCCTTTCAGATTTGTTAAAACGGAGGTCGTCGCTAATCCAAGATGGCCGCCGTCTAAAAATAGCACAAATTCTGAAAAATTCTTCTTCTCATGAACTACAAGAAAGATTTCGACAAACTTGGTAGGAATGATTGATGTACAATGCTCTTTCAAAGTTGTTAAAATGGTGACCCTAGGGTCAAAAATGGGCGTGGACCGTGGGGTCAAATTGGGTCAAATTTTATTTTTGACCGAATATGGTCATGTCTATAACAAATCGAAATTGGATGGACATGTCATCCAAGATGGCCGCCGAAAGGTCAAGAGGTTGTTCTTTTATTAGAGATTTCAAAATTCTTCTTCACACGAACCGCTTGGCCCATGGTGGCCAAACTTCACAGTTACGGTCCATGGGTGAAGGCCTTTCAGATTTGTTAAAACGGAGGTCGTCGCTAATCCAAGATGGCCGCCGTCTAAAAATAGCACAAATTCTGAAAAATTCTTCTTCTCATGAACTGCAAGAAAGATTTCGACAAACTTTGTAGGAATGATTGATGTACAATGCTCTTTCAAAGGTGTTAAAATGGTGACCCCGGGGTAAAAAATGGGCGTGGCCCGTGGGGTCAAATTTTATTTTTGACCAAATATGCTCATGTCATATATCAAATTGAAGGTATCGATGAGGCGATTGCTCTGGTGCAATATTTGTCAGAATCGGATGATTATGTCATCCATGATGGCCTCCAAAAGGTCCATTTATTCAAGATTTTGAACGTCTTTTTCTCAGGAACCACATGGCCGATGCTGGCCAAACTTCATATAAGTTAAGATCCTTGGGTGAAGTATTTTCAGATTTGGTAAAATGATTCATCGCTTAATCCAAGATGACCGCCATCTAAAAATAGCACAATTTTTTTTAAACACATATGAACTCAATGTCACATTCTCCTCTGGTGTTCATGGAGTCAGGTGAGCGAATTAGGGCCATCATGGCCCTCTTGTTTATGTTCCGTTATTTTGACATATAATATTTTCTTTGACACAGTTTACACATAATTGTCCACATTAACTGCTATCGACCACCATTTACAGGTGAAAACTCTGTGTAAGCTACATTTTTTATTTACGTACAGATGGTCGGCAGCATATTTGTTGACCGTTGTAGCGTAGCCTGGGCCCGGTTTCCCGCACAACTATGTGTTTCAGATCTGGTTAACTCGACGCGAATTTTCAGTTTATTGCTCAATTATTTCTTTCTAATATACATGTAATGTATAAAATTAACATTTATCACAACATTTACCTGCAAAAACAACAAAGCCATGGTGCATATGCGCATAATTATGTCTTATCAGAACATAGGATGTCCGCCATTCAGTCACTAGCGAATCCTTTCTCGATTACCGACATGATATGGGTCGCCGATCGTACATTTATAGCAGATATTGCAAGGTCCGTTTCTTTCAACAGGTGGTCCAAGTACAGCTGTAAGCGGGACGATGTCGTGAACATTCTACATTTCTGTTGTCTGAATATGAAAAGCTTAAATCTGAATGCACACTGACGTGTGTGTCATGTTAATATCAGACATAGATACGATGGGATGATATTTCAAGGCAACACATGTTGGAGACATTAGTATCATGGACAGTGATCTGCACCACTTGAGGATATGTTTTATTTTTTTGCAAAATGACCCCTTTTCTGCATAGTGGAAGTCTCAAACTTAACATGAAACAGTTCATTTCAGTTACTTAGGGTGTTACGTGTTAATCGTCAAAGGTTGTAACAGCATTGTCAATGAAAAAATAGCAGTATGGACAAACGTTTACAAATCTAATATCATATCCACAGGAATCTTAGGAATGTCAAATTATTGGTGATCAACTGTGCAGTTGGTCATAGACATGCACAGACGGACGGATGGATTGACGCATCCACACATGCACAACGTGTCATTACTGGCATTTAGCTCATTTAATGTATGAAGTATCTCCCCTGTGTATCACAGTCTATTATAGTATACATATCAAGTAAAATGAAATACAAAGTCCTCAGATTTTGATCAAATACAATAGTGTTATTCCACGTATTGATTGGCATTATTATACATGTTATATTAGCCGTAAATTTACACACTGATATCAGGGGCGATAACCGTGCTTCCTTAAAATGTTAACGGAAATTACTATTTATTCTCTGTATGCTATCTATTCTATTTATTTTTTGATGTGCAATGATCATACTTGATAATCTGTCGAAATATAATTTGTTCAGGTGACATATTTAATTAATATAACTAATTAAAAATGATCATACTTGTATAATCTGCAGAAAATATTATATTTTCATGTGACACATTTAATTAGTATAAATAATTAAAAAGTATCATGCCTCATGATACCACCGCGAATCACTATCAGTAAAATACATATTACTAACTGATTATATTTGTATAGCGGGCACTCGTAATTTTTAGAACTGGTGGAATAGTGACACAATTATAGACTTACAGTGCAACCTCTCTACAACAGCCACCCATGTGAAGCCGCAAAACTGGCTGTTGTAGAGAGGTGGCTGCTGTAGGGAGGTTAATGCTGAAATAAATTGTGTCGTCCGCTGTTTAATTACTTTCTTCGATAATTATCATCAAAAACATGCTTTGGCAACATTTTAGAATCATTTCCAATGGATATGATTCTAAAATGCTGTCAAAACATGTTTTTATGGAGAAAGAAGGCAAAGCAACAGCAAACAACATTTTTCGGGCTCAGCAGTCTAATGGTTATAGATACAGAGGAAATCATCCATTCAGGATATAAAATAGTGGCTGCTATAAAGAGGGTGCTGTTGTAGAGAGGTGGCCGTTCGGGGAGGTTCCACTGTATTTAATTCCTATAAAGAACATTTCGTGTCTACTGAGTGGCATGTACCTCCAAGGTGTACTCAGTTTCAAGGTGCATGGTCACGTGGTTACAACAACAATAACGTCGCCCACTCCAAAGTAAGTATTATTTGATATTGTCCTTAATATGAAACTGATTTTTATGAAATATGGCGAAGCAAACGCGTCTTCATGAGCTGCATTTTGGTGGTCTAGGGACTTTAGCACAGACTTATGTAATTTTTGGGAAGAATTTATTTCCGTGTCGATTTCCGTGTCGGGGACACGGAAATCGATTATTCGCAAAAACGACAGAAGTTTGGGCGAAAATAAAGATACCACCAAATGCAAAGACGCGTTTGATGCGCCATATTACATCAAAATCCGTTACGTAATAAGGACACTATAAAATAATACGTACTTTGAATCGGTACTTGTTGTTTTTAGTACCACACGTGATCATACACCTTGTGAGAAAGCGAGGCGTGATTGCGAGAACACTACACGAGGCCTGACTTCAGGGCGGGAATGCGGGGAGGGAATGCGAGATTGGAATCGCATTCCCGCCTCGCGTTCCCGCTATCTCGCCTAGTGTTCTCACAGTCTCGCCATCTCGTGACAGGTATGTAAAGTGTCCTGTATGATGTATATTACGAGTATTGTAACAAACACAGACTGTCAGGCAATGTGTGGTATGAACGGCAGATGCCTCCATGGGGCCCCTGATCATACACTGATTCATTCATAATTGCTTCGTAAATGTGATTGGATATATGCATAACATACATGTGAACATTCTCTTCTGACTATATCCCACACAGTGCATGGAGTTGTCATGTGGGCCATCTTAGTGTGTACAAGCCATCGGCAAGTTTTGCCTCTTATTGGGTTTGACACATACCACTAATAATATGACAACACATGAATAAAAGTTGGTGCAACATGATGGGGATACATCAGACTACAGCGTGCTATGCCTTGTTTTCATCAAATTTATATACAAAGTCTGATGTATGAATGGTATGTTGACCCTTTGTTAAAATGTTTGAGAATTCAGTAAAGACTGTGTAACAGTAAGAACAATACACAGTGTTGTAAATATATACCCGTATTACCATACATACTGCATCGATTCCAGTGACTTGTAATCAGTTGTATGAATGTATTGTCACTACTGTCTACTTGCCTGCTATGTGAGTAAATACAACTGTTACCTGTGTCAGATGTACTTATAATAATAGACAGTGCATCACTTTTACATTTTACACATTGGAAATGTGTCCATTGCATATTTTGTGAGTGATGGTAGAAAAGCTCAAATATCTCGCGTTTTGTGTAGTCTGCTGAAATAATATGTATATGGCGCTGTTGTCCTATATATCTGCAATGTATTGCACCAAATGTTATTAAATTGTCTGCCATATTATTGGCTGAATGTGTCAAACGCTCCAAGTGGTGAAACTGTCCGATAGCATGTACCAACTAAATTGGAGGAGACATCAGCTTAATGCTCTGTATAATATACGCTAAGAATATATACTTTAAATAGATATTCAGTCACATGTATGAGTCTGCTACATTTGAAACAAAAGGTAATAGTCTATATAGTCAATCCTTAAATCATACCAAATTTTACTCCCATGCTATATATAGATACAAGGTAGGACATTCGCATGTCTTTTCAACCAACGGAAGAGTATTAATTTAATTTGTTCAACCAACAGAAGTGGTACTAGAGTACATTGGGCCCAACTCGCCAATTCAGCAATTGTAATGCGCGCGAAGGCCGGGACCAGCATGGTCCCGGCCTTCTCGCGCGTTACAATTGCTGAATTGGCGAGTTGGGCCCAAGGTACTCTAGTCGTTGGTTGAAAAAATGACGAGTGTCCTACCTTCTAGATAATTAATATCAGAGCAAAAACTGTGTATGATGTAAAGAGCGTTTTGTCGTGCATACTACAAAGTGCATGTGGTCATGAGTTGAAAACAGCGAACAGGGAAGTTTTGTATCATGTTGCAGTAAGACGGCCACGTTTACATTCTAACACCCTCCGAATACATACCAATAGGTTCGCATACTTGCCAATATCAATTATAATAGCTTCGATATGTTATCTGACACCTAGGCCGGTATGCACGTAATGCACACAAGTTTGTCAGACTATCCTACACTTAAAGGTACATGCCCACTCAGTCTGCACAAACTGTTCTTTATATCAGAGACATTTTCTGGCAAAATAAACATTAATTCACATTTTATATCAGACGTAAATTTCCACACTGATATAAGGATCGATAACCGTGTTTCCTTAAAATGTTAACATTATTTATTCTCTTTATGTATGTTTTGATGTGCAATGATCATATTTTATAATACGTGGAGAATATTATTTTGTTCAAGTGACGCATTTAATTAGTATAAATAATTAAAGAATATCATGCCTCATTTGCATATGAAAAAAGTCTGATACCACCGCGAGACACTATCAATAAAATATTATTACTACATGATTATACATGTATCTGAGAGAAACTATACTGCGCTTTTATAGATTTTGAAAAAGCTTTTGACAAAATTGACAGGAATTTTTTATGGGCTAAACTACTATCCGAAAATGTCAGTTCCAAAATGGTAAACACTCTAAGATCAATGTATGCTGTAGTAAAGTCTTGTATACGATATAATTCGGTAAAATCTGATTTTTTTGACTCGCACATGGGCGTAAAGCAGGAGGATCCTGGGTCAGCTCTGATGTTCATGATGTTTATAAACGATATATCACGCATAATATTAACACAGAATATGGAGGGTATATTCTCTTAGCAATGAGCTGACGCTGTTCCTCATACTTTACGAGCCGATGGACCAAGTACTTTTCGCAAAAAAACCCGAAACACTACAATCAATGCTAAATGATGTAGGTCAATACTGCCAAACATGGGGCCTCAAAATTAATACCACCAAAACCAAAACAATGATTTTCGAAAAAGGTAGACATACACGGTTCGATTTCCATCTGGGGAACACTATATTAGAAACAGTCACCACATTTAAGTACCTTGGAATTCACCTGTTTAAAAACGGGAATTGGTTCAGAACTCAAAAATTAATTGCACAACACGCTTCACTAGCACTTCACAATTTATTCAAAATTCTAAACGAAACAGAGCTAAACACCACAGAAAAATGTAAATTATTCGACAGTCTAGTGCTTTCACGATTAAATTATGGGTCAGAAATATGGGGAATGCATGATGGGAATAAAAACATAGAATTAATACACACTAAATTTTGCAGAAGAGTTTTGGGAGTTAAGAAATCAACAAATTTGGAGGGACTTTATGGGGAATTAGGTAGGGTACCGCTACATATCAATCGTAAACTAAACATGCTTAAATACTGGATCAAAATACTCAACTGGGCCACACGTCTTTACCAGCACAGGCATATACAATGTTAAAAATAGATGCAGACCAAAATATTTCATATAATGGGACTAACTGGGCATATCAAATTAAATTAAACAATTCTATATACACACGGGTTGGCAAATTTATGGGATTCACAAACTGAAATTGACATATCTTTCATAAGTATCAAACAGCGTATACTCGACACATACCACCAAACATGGCACGCACACACTACCCAATCGAATAGACTAGAATCATACGTCCGTTTTAAACACGAATTTGGCCTCGAAACATATCTAGATAACATAAATGAAAGTAAATATCGCACCGCATTAAGCCGATTCAGACTATCATCTCATAAATTAGCAATAGAGCAGGGACGATATACAAATACACCACGAAACGAACGAATATGCACCCATTGCACCCAAAACGTAATTGAAAACGAATACAATGTACTTCTCGTATGTCCACTATACCGCGAACTAAGAAAAAAATATTTTAAACCGTATTATTGTAGATGGCCCACTGTACGCAAATTCAATTCACTAATGTCATCACAATCAAAACCCGTTCTTATAAATCTTTCGAAATATATTTACTTCGCGATAAATCTACGAAACTAAAACACAAGACCTAAATTACTGCATACAAGCGGCATACTCACTATAAACTTCAAATGGGAGGATTCAAATGAACCGCGAATTATATGGATAAACAAAAAATACACGCCACTGTACATATGCCGCTGTATGCGGCTAACTAAATCTACCTGCATTGGGTCGATTATAATTACCCGCATACCGACACATCACATATTTAAACTCCATATTCGCTAACATAGAATGCTACCTGTATGCACTAAAATAGATATGGGACCATGATTGCTGGTGTGTGGGTCGTGTCGTGGCAAAACCGGCGTACCGGCTTGGTGCGGTGTGCAGGTTTTGACAGGACATGACACATACATCACAATTAAGTTCATTTACAAATGCTATAATGCTCCCAGAAAATTCACGCCATGTATATCATTATCCGATAATCTGTATGAACCACTCCAGGAAACCATGTTTTTCACAACCATAAACAAGAAATATGTAGGCTATAAGCATGTATATGTTTAATGCTGAATAAAATATTTGTATTTGTATTTGTATTTGTATAGCGGGCACTCGCATTGTTTTTGAACTAATGGAACAGTGACACAATTATACACCTAATTAATTGCTATAAAGAACAGCTTGAGCCTGCTGAGTGGGCATGTACCTTTAACTATGTTCAGCTACACTTGGGTACCTCTAACAAGGACAGTACATATCCGTGACTATAACACAAAGCGGTAATACGTTTAGCAGCGATAACTCATATAAGGTGGGTATATTGTGTTTTATTTTAACCTGTAAAATGTTTATATGTAATTTTTCATGAATATTTCTAAGTCTCAATACATATGTCTCAAAATATCTGTTAAATAGTTTACCTGTACACGTGGGATGTTACATGCGTGATGATTTAATAAGTTAAACTATAACAAAAAATCAGCATAGCCTCGTTTCTCAATAAATCAGCCAACTATAACTTATGTAACATTCCACGTGACTGTACAGGTAAAATATTTAACAGAAAATCAGCATAGCCTCGTTTCTCAATAAAACTATAGTTGGCTGATTTATTGAGAAATGAGGCTATGCTGATTTATTTATGAAATCAGTCAACGAGCTAACTAAATATAATTAATTATCCCGTCAACACAGTGCGTATGTGCCGTGAAACACGGTGCTGTGAAACATTTTTGATATCCAGTCAATACAATTTTTGCATTGTACAGCCATTTGTAGGTGTTGACGGGATAAATAGAATAGTAGGTTAGTGCCGTGAATGGGAAAAAATATCTGGCGCTGCACGGAAACGGGATGTGCTCGGCAGAGCCTCGCCCATCCCGTTTCCTGAGCCTTGCCATATATGTGTTCCCATTCTACTATTCTCTATATCACCACGAATGTTAGACTATGTTTATTGTATAAGCAAAGACAATCCAGCATGTTTTCTGTAGCGTTCTATTTTGCAAATGTATTACTCTAGTGAATTATGACTTTTAATACACTTTATCAACACATTGCCATTGTGTGTGCAACAAAAGTAAATACACATACAAGGTGTATGATCACGTGGTACTAACAACAACAACAAGTACTGAAACTTCCAGAATACATCCGATTGAAAGTACGTATTATTTTATATTGTCCTTATTACGTAACGGATTTTGATGAAATATGGAGCATCAAACGTGTCTTGTTAAGCTGCATTTAGTGGTCTCTATATGTTCGCCCAAAGACACGGAAATCGATTCTTTGCAAAAACGACATAAGTCTGTGCCAAACTCCCTGGACCACCAAATGTATCTCATGAATATGCCTTTGCTGCGCCATATTTCATCAAAATCCGTTACATATTAAGGAAAATATCAAATAATACTTACTTTGGAGTGGGCGACGTTGTTGTTGTTGTAACCACGTGATCATGCACCTTGACATACGTATGATATGAATTCATATAAGCTATTAGCTTCTTTTCAAATACAGGTACAATTCACATGTAGTGATGTACCATATTATATTGCATGAAATAAATATTGTTTTAAACTAAGCTAAATACACATATGGGCCGCGCTCTGTGAAAACCAGCGCAGTTCGAACAGTTTTATTATCAGATGGATGACATTTAGCTTATTCTAAAAGAGCCAAAATGTAATGCAATATTAATTGTGACAGCCAAATAAATATATTTTGGGACAGTAAACAATTATTAAAATCACAAAATGAATGGAAAAAAAAATATGTACCAAGTCGAGGTTTGAACCCCCGACCCTTTCGGGAATCGGTAATTCAATCATCAAAGTCGGTGACCTGGTACTATAATTGCACCATTCACGATGATTACATTGGTACAGAAGTACAATCAGTATTACGCAAACATGTTAACGTAATAATTATTAAATTAGTTCCAACTCCGTCTACAACGTTATCTTGTAAGCGATACGCTATTGAAACAACATGTATTAGTAACTATAACATAAGACAGTATTAAATGTATCATTACATATCACAGGAGATAGATTAAAACTATATACTAATCAAAATAGTTCCCATACGTGGTAGTGGTGTATTTTGATTATCTCCCTTGTCGAAAGTAGTTCAGTGATTTATTAATTTCAAATAAGACGTGTTTGCGTAATGGATGATACAAATGGAAAATATAAAATAAACAGCAGACAACAAAAAATAAGATAGCGGTGCAAGGGTTAAGTTTAATATGTTTAGATACAATATGACATGAAGGTAAGGGTATGCATACATGATTGTTATCACCTGGTCAGATTATACTCATTAAATGTGAAAAATGTGTACGAGCCAACAATAACATAGCCTAATCATGAATAATCGCCTTAGCCATTCATAGACAGTTTGTGCTTGTATATTAAGGATGGAGATTGGCTTCATATATTCCATATCCGTTAAAGGTAGAAGGTTAAAGGTTAAACTAATGGTTCATGCACACGTGTTAGGTTATAATATAGGGAGGCATATTGTTTTCGCCCATTCGTTAGATATGACAGTGGTATTTTGATGTGCAATGATCATATATTATGTTTTCAAGAGTTGACGCTTTTATTTAGTATACTTAATTAAAATAAATCATGCCTCATTTGCCTATGAACATAGCCTGATACAACCGCGCGTCACTATCAGCAACATAAATATTACGCAATGATTATATCTGTATAGCGGGCACCCGTAAATTTTAGAACTGGAGGAATAGTGACACAGTTAAACACTTATTTAATTCATATAAAGAACATGTGGTGCCTACTGAGTGGGCATGTACCTTTAATGGTTCACACATCGACGGTGCATTAGCCAGTCTCATTCTGAGGATACACTATTTTACTGATTGAAAAATAGTAAATATGTTCTTTATTTCTCATTTTTGACACATTATGGGTTTATTGACATCATTGGACATTTTTGTGATAGCTTAGTGGTATATTGACCGTAGTGGTAATTTGTGTATCAGCTTAGGATGTAGTGACCTTAGTGGACATCTTTGTGACAGTTTATAGGTACTGGTAGGTATAATGCCAATAGTTGACATCTTTATTTGAAATCTTATGGGTATATTGTCCTTAGTGGACATCTTTGTAACAGCTTAGGGGTAAATTAACATTAAGGACATAGTTTTGACAGCTTAGTAGCATATTGACATTCGTGGACATATGTGTCACAGCTTAGTGGTATAATGACCTTACTGGATATATTTATATCAGCGTAGTGGTATATTGACCTTCGTGGTCATCTTTGTGACAGCTTAGGGGTATACTGATCATATTGGACATCTTTGTCACAGCCTATTAGTATATTGACGTTAGTGGACAACTTTGTGACATCTTCGTGGTATATTGACCTTAGTGGACATATTGTGTCAGCTTAGGGGTATATTTACCTTAGTGAACATCTTTGCCACAGCTTATTAGTGGTATATTGACCTTAGTGGACATATTTATGCCAGCTTAGTAGTTTATCCCGTCAACACAGTGCGTATGTGCCGTGAAACACGGTGCCGTGAAACATTTTTCATATCCAGTCAATACAATTTTTGCATTTTACAGCCATTTGAAGGTGTTGACGGGATAAATAGAATAGTAGGTTAGTGCCGTGAATGGGAAAAAATATCTGGCGCGGCACGGAAACGGGATGTGCTCGGCAGAGCCTCGCCCGTCCCGTTTCCTGAGCCTTGCCATATATTTTTTCCCATTCACGGCACTAACCTACTATTCTCTATATATTTGCCTTAGTGGACAGCTTAATGAGGTATTAACCTTTATTTAGTGGACATGGTTTTGACATCTGTTTGACAGCTTATAGTTATATATCACCATTAGTGGACACCATTCGATATCACATGTGTAACACACACATTAGTGATGTAGTATCATATGACAATGCCAATGTAACACTTTATTGTACATCGTTGTTACACCACATTGGAATAATTTGTGGTTTTCGTCGTATATGCTATGCTGGACATGTGTGTGAATACGTTAAGTTCAGACGTGTATGGAAACGTCCTCAATGCTAAACTATCTGTATCTCATAATTTGGAGATACTAACTCCTAATTAGGAGATAATATCTCCTAATTATGACTTAGTATCACCTAATTTGGATATATTAACTCCTAATTAGGTGATATTGACTCCCAATTAGTATATAATAGCTCCTAATTAGGAGATATATCTGCTAATTGGGAGTTAATATATCCTAATTATTATTTAATGTCTCCTAATTAGGACTTAATATCACCTAATTATGAGTTAATACCTCCTAATTAGGAGTTATTATCTCCTAATTAGGAGTTAAAATTTCCTAATTGGGAGGTAACATATTAGTTAGCATTGACGCAGATAGTAAGTCCTAAATAGGAGATAGTGAGTCCAAATTAGGAGATACTAACTCCTAATTAGGAGATAGTAAGTTCTACCAGTTGTGTATGCACCCTGAACGAGCGCACAATGCGATAGCGAGAAATCCGAAACTCAAATGAAATGTCATGCAAAGCATGAACTGTATTTGGCGAAATCGATGAGGTGATTCTAATATGTTGGAGTAACAAGCTCTAATGGAAAATATTTGAAATATTCAAAACAGCAGATGACAAAGGGTGTATTACTGCCAACATATCTGCTGGACATCAAAGGGAACAGCAGTCAATAGCCACATACCGGTCAATAGCCACAAACCAGTATTAACCCTTTTAACATGTTTAACACCACAGACTCTACAGCAATGTTTGAAAACTGTATGTAGTTCCAGATGAGCCGGCTTACGTGCTGTCTCATCAGGATCTGCACTGTATTTTCATCTTAAAAAAAAAACAAACTCTTAATAAACAGATTAGTGTGAAAATCATTTTCTGACGAATGGATTGGCCGGAGAATTATCATGGATCAATCCCATTCACTTCAACTGGAGTAAACCTAGATATTATAATACACTATTCAGTTTTAATAATGCAACACCAAAACTGTTTACAAGTTTACAGAAACGACTTGCAAGCTATATCGCGCTTTCCGAAATTTAAGCGGGCGCGACAATAAATTGATCACTAAATTACAATAGCAGACAGTATTAACTAATAGGGCCTAAACAAATGAGCTGTATTTCAGGTTACATGCTGAAAAAAAATTTGGTCGGTAGGTTGTCAATTTTTTTTTATATATATTATATATATTTTGTTTAGGCAAACATAATTGAAAACTAACAAATATTGTTTTAAATATCAGCTATACTTACAGTATTGGTTTAAAACACATTCTGTGCATAACAATGACAGTTAAATATACTTTTTGCATAAATAAATATCAAAGTTACAATTGTTTTTGTTTTTTTAAATGAATTAAAAAAATTACGACCACATCAAAAAAACAGGGCCGGTCGGGATACCTGAAACACGGCTTATTTGTACACGTTCTTAGGGAGAATTACCCCACTCATGTGTGTGTTATTCAGACATATATACTGGACAATATAGACATGGGGTTCATGCCGTCACATTCCCCTTAAGGGGTTGCAATGGGGATCCTCAGATCACCAGTTGCTCATTTTCGCGATGTTTGTGTCAATCATGCATAAAACATAGGTATTATAGATCACAGGTATCTCAAATTATATACATCAGTTTCGTATGTACACACACCGCAGTACGTTATTGTGGTACAAGCTATAGTTGTTGCATTCAGTGAAAAACGGACTAACACAATAAACAGGCAGATGCAAAAAAAAAGCACCCTACAATATGTTTACCAGTAGTATTGAAAATAACAATGCTTGTTTAATCAGAATGGGCCCCACTGGGACTCGAACCCAGGTCACTAGTATGAATACCAGATAGCTAGCCGCTGCACTACAAGGCCTGACCAAACCGATAAACACAACATTATTAAATTCAATACTACTTTAATTTGTATAGAGCTTCTGTATATACACGTAAACAATGTCATGTAAAACATAATTAAAATATGCACCAGTACACTGTGACATGTTGTGAATTTCCGTATGGTAATATACACATAGATGTGAGTGAGTGGTATTGATCACTATCCCTATTGAACGTTCTGTGAGGGTCGTTCAACAAGATGACACATTGTTTGGTCATGGTTAAATATCCTACACAATAAATATCCTATGGATTATGCAGGTATATGGTAAGTGTACAGCATAGACGTGAGTGAGTGGTGTCACAATCCATATGGAATGTTCTGTGAGGATTGTTAAAAAAAATGTGATTTTGTTGTTGTTTTCTCAATTCAAAGTTTTTCTGCCAAGATGGCTTTCATTGCGTTGCCCCACAACTAATTATCCTATGGATTATACAGGTATATGCTCAGTGTACAACATAGACGTGAGTGTGTGGTTTCACAATCCCTATTGAATGGAGTGCGAGGATTGTTCAACAAAACATTATGTTTTTTTGTCGTTTAAAATGATGATTTTTGTTGTTGTTTTCCACGTCAAATGACAAGTTTTGGTCAAGGTTTCTTCCATAGAGTTGCTCCACAATACATATCATATGAATTGTGCAGGTATATTATCTGTGTGTAATATAGATTGACGTGATTGAGTGTTGTCTCAATCGCTATTGAATGTACTGTGAGGGTCGTTCAACAAAAATATATGATTTTGTTTGTGAATTCTCTGTCAAATGACAAAGTTTTTGGTCAATGTTTCCTTCACAGAGTTGCTCCATAATACATATCATATGGGTTGTGCACATATATCGTCAGTGTACAACATAGACTCGAGTGTGTGGTGTCACAATACCTATTTAATGTGCTATGAGGGTCGTTCAACACAAATATATGATTTTTGTGTGTTTTCTCCTTAAAATGGCAAAGTGTTTTCTCCTTTCATAGAGTTGTTTCACAATAAATATCGGATATTATCCTATGGAGTGCGCAAGTGTATGATCAGTGTACAACATATATATGAGTGAGTAGTGTCACAATCCCTATTTAATGTGCTGTGAGGGTCGTTCAACAAAAATATATGATTTTTTGGTTGTTTTCTCCTTCAAACATGTCAAATGGCAAAGTGTTTTGATCAATATTTCCGTTATGGAGTTGCTGCACAATAAATATCATATGGAGTGTGCAGGTATGTGGTCATTGTACAACATATACATGAATGAGTGGTGTCACAACCCCAACTGAATGTGCTGTGAGGGTTGCTTAACAAAAACAAATATAAGTTATTTTGTAAGTTTCTTTCCTGGAGTTGCCCCACAATAAATATCATGGATTGTGCAGGTATATGGTCAGTGTATGACATAGACGTGATTGAGTTGTGTCACAATCCCTATTGATCGTGCTGTGAGGGTCGTTGTTTTCACTGTTAAGGGACAAAGTGTTTTGGTCAATGTTTCTTTCATAGAGTTACTGCACAATAAATAGCATATGTAGTAACGAGATCCTATCTCGTGGGAACGAGATGCTATGTCGTGGTAACGAGATCCTATCTCGTGGGAACGAGATGCTATCTCGAGTGAACGAAATGCTATGAGTATGTCGTGGGAACGACATAGCTAAGTCGTGGGAACGAGATGCTATGTCGTGGTAGCGAGATGCTATGTCGTGGGAACGACATAGAACAAGAATTGCGCATGTCCCTTTTAAGCTGCCATAGTTTTCTCTGTCAAATGATAAGTTTTTTGGTCACGGTTTCTTTCCTCGAGTTGCTCCACAAGAAATATCATATGGAGTGTGCGGGTATATGGTACAGAGTGGCCTGCGGTTCTCTTACCAGGCGAATTGCAATTCCTGGAGCGCAGGATTGCAATTCGCGTTCCCATTAATTGCAATTGGACCGCAATCGGACTGCAATCATGTGACTGCGGTCCAAAGAGTTGGTTGCGGAATTGCAATACTTATATCGCAGTTAGCGCTGCGCTCCGCTTTTAATTGCAGTTTACTTTAAACTGCGAAAGAATGACCGCTTTACACTGCGCTCTGCGGTCAAACCAGCGGACCGCTCTGCTTGACCAATGCGGCAATAAAATCGAAATAGTTTACAAACGTATCCGTGTTCCAATCCAAAATGTTATCCCATCTATTTCATTCAAAGTGGCTAGAAAGTCAGCGGTATTGGTGATCTGTTTTTTTGGTGTGCAAATATAAAGCGGCGGGTTATTGCGAGACAAACAGTGAAACATTGACCTTGACAATTTATTGGACAAAACAAAATGTCGTCACTGCTGTTCCGAATATCAAGAACACATTAATAGACACCACCATACTCACAATATATTTAGTTTCATATAAAATCAAATTATAATGTGTGTTCTACGGTATAATATTGCAAAACTAAGCATCAATTTTGCGTTTTGTTTACTTTTTCGTCGGTATCGAATTACGTTTTCCTATTCTGTTAACATTATTTCGACGCGATCCTATAGTCGACATGACAATTTCTGAGATCAACACAACTTTTCATAATGTCTTTCAATTTCAAGCTGCAAGGAGACTGTGAATTGCATATTAACCATAATAACATGGTGAACATATTGATAATAATTTTAAAAGAAAAGCATATTTTAATTTTCGAAACCTGATCATAAACAAAATATTAAAAATTTATTTTGGAATTAGATTTATATTACTGCAAACGTTCTGTTCTGTTCTGGCTGTTGATTTCTATTGGCTCGATTCAAATTTTGTGAAGATAATATTTATTCCGGTGATAGCCATTTCTTTAAAATAAAACGGTTTACTTCTGTCACAGAGTGAGAAAGATAAATAACGGCCCGGAATCGAACCAGGGACCTCATGTTTACTGTACCATGCCCATGGCTCTACCGAGCAAGCTAACAAGGCACACTTCATACACACTTCATCCCCATGGTCAGTTGCGTACTGTGACATTCTTCTCCGCCAAATTGAAATTCGTCCTCGAATTCTATGTTTAATTTTTGTCTCCGAATTCCATATGTTTGGGTACAATTTGGGAGTATTTATCAGTCGCGGTCCTTTGTTGGGCAACAGAATACTCAATTATCGTCCGTACCCAGAGTTCCGGTGCTCCATAGGTTTTTCCTGCAGAGTACCGAATCGGATCTCATTCGCGCTTTAGCTGTTAATTGTGACATATTTTTCTGTACTTATTACACAGAAATGAATAAGTATAATACTGACATTTCTTTCAATTGAAAAATACAGAAAATATGTCGCAATTAACAGTTGAAGTGCAAATCAGATGTGATTTGGTACTTTGCAGGGGAAACCTACGGAGAGCACCATTATAAACTCGGTACGGACGATGCGGGAGTATTCTGCAGAGTTACTTCCCGCAACTACGTTGGGCGCTAAATGTCACAGGGTGAGAAAGATGTGCACCAGCCCGGAATCGAACCGGGGATCTCTGGTTTACCACACCATCGCTCTACCTGCTGAGCAAACCGGGCACAAATACACACTTATTCACCATAGTGATCACTTCATTCAACCAAAAATTCACAAGCTAGAAGTTATGCCAAATTGTTACAGTCAACGTCACAGATTATGCTCTTGGCGACATTAGCGGACACAAATTTGTCCATCAATTTGATCAAATAAACAACGGAATCTGACAGATAACACTACGACGGCGCATGGAAATATCATTATTCTGGTACTGGAATCAAAATGTGGATATTAAGATCAATATGTGAGGCGCTGAGGCGCTGAACGGAACCTTTAACATTTTTTATCACAATAGCAGCTACAGGGATTGTTGGACGCATTTATTATTTAGAGAAACAAGAGATTACAATGGATTGGATAATATACTAAGTGACATTTTGTTCTAACGTACACCAACATAGAGGATTAAATTTGCGACAATGTTGGATTCTGGATTTTGTGGACAGGTGACAGAAATCGGAGCTGGATAAGAACCGACAGACGTGATTCTGAATATGCGTGCTTGGTCTGTGGTTTTTCTTCCAGATCATGTCATGCATGTTTTAATTTCACGTCATGTCAAAGCAGCACTATTGAATATAATGAATAACTTTAATATTCTACACCAGAATTAAAGTTCATTCATCGTCTGATGTGTAACTGATGAATTAAGGTAAGTTACTTGTATATGACAACTTTTGCCTCACCACGATAGTGGAGGGGGCATTTAGTGTTACCCTTGTCCGTTCTTCCGTCCGTCACCAACCTAGTAACTCGAAAAACTTTTAAACCGTAATAGCTACATACATGTACCTGAAACTTGGTACATGTATGTTTTTGATTCGACCCCATGGTCATGGATTATCTCCCCATTTTCAAGTTAGAAATTTTCAATTGTTTTGTCTTGTAGCTCGTAAAACTTTTAAACCCTAATAGCTACACACCTGAAACTTGGTATGTCCTTATGATGAGTAGATTTACAAAGTTTATTTTCATTCGACCCCCGAGTCATGGATTATCTCCCTCTTTTTGAATTAGAATTTGAAAATTTTGCCTTGTAACTCGTAAAACTTTTGTAATAGCTACAGCACTGAAATTTGATATGTAGCTTCCTTATGATGAGTAGATGCGGAAAGTTTATTTCGATTTTTGATTCGAACCCCGTGTCATGGATTATCTCTCCCTTTTGGACACTGGAATTTTGCCTCGTTTACTATCAAAGCGATATGTGGGGTATCCGTGTTCTGTGAACACATTTTCTAGTTTAGTTATCTCCCTTTGTTTTTTCGCGCACTGATTTGTCCGGAGCATAACGCGAACACCCTTTGCAATATTTTTTATGAAACTTAACACATGCATAGGTCTCACTGGACAGGGCGGAGCTAGCGTTAAAGGTACATGCCCACTCAGTAGGCACAAAATGTTCTTTATGTCAGAGACATCATCGGAGACATTTTCTGGCCAGATAAACAATCATTTACCATTACCCACGTATTGTTTGGCATTATTATACATTTTATATCAGAAGAAAATTTCCACATTGATATCAGGGACGATAACCGTGTTTCCTTTAAATGTTAACGGACATTACTATTTATTCTCTGTATTTATTTTTTGATGTGCAATGATCATACTTTATAATCTGTCAATTTTTTTTCAGTTGATGCATTTAATTTAATAGTATAAATAATTATAAAATATCATGCCCCATTTGCACATGAAAATACCGATACCACCGCGCGTCACTATCAGTAAAATAAATATTACCAAATGATTATATCTGTATAGCGGGCACTCGTAATGTTTATAACTAGTGGAATAGTGACAATTATACACTTATTTAATTCCCTTAAAGAGCATTTTTAGCCTACTGAGTGGGCTTGCACCTTTAAAAAGGGGTTGGACAATTGTTGTCGCGACCGCCTGCGGACAGTGCGATATAGTCTGCACATTGACGTCCATCTGTATTTTTTTTGCCGAGCCTGCTTGCGGAAAGCGAGACTTAGTGATCACAATGACGTCCGTGCGTCAGTCCGTCCGAAATCGGTGTATGTTTTTAAATACCATATCCTAAGTCACATTGACTTGAAACATCAAATGCTTATTAGTCATCATCCATATATTCATTCTGTGTCCCACTTATGCGGCCCCTGTGCCCCAAGGTCAATGTCAAATGACTGAAATTTTTGTTAAAGTTTTTGCATACTTTATATCTCCACAACACTTACCCAGATTTGCTTCAAACTTCAGATAATTCTTTATTATCATCCATATTTTCATATTATAGCCCACACATGCGACCCACATGCCCAAGATCAAGGTCAAATGACTCAAATTTGCATTAAAGCTTTTACATACGTTAATTCAAACTTCAAATAAATATACTCCGACACCATCAAATGCCTCAGTGGGCTCAACATGCGGGCCATGGCCATCTGGTTTTTATTTACCGTAGGTTAAAGTTTTTAAGAACACTATATCTCAGAAACAGCTTCGCCAATTCACTCGAAGCTTCACATGTGTGTTTATCATCATCCATATTTTCATTCTATGCTCAACCCCTGCAACCCCTGTGCCCAATATCAAGGTCAAATTACTTTGAAATTTACCTCAAAGTTTTTGACATGCCTGCATGTGGACAGTGCGATATAGTTGTCACATTGGTCTACATACGTACGTACATCCATATGTACGTCACTTCGTGCGTCCGGTTAAATTTTTTTGGTTTAAGGTTAAATTTTTTAAAGGTACATGCCCACTCAGTAGGCACAAACTGTTCTTTATAGCAATTAAATAAGTGTATAATTGTGTCACTATTCCACCAGTTCTAAAAATTATGTGTGCCCGCTATCCATATATAATCATTTAGTAATATTTATTTTACTGATAATGACTAGCAGTGGTATCAAGCTATTTTCATATTCAAATGAGGCATGATATTTTTATGCCACCGGGTTTCGAAGAAACGGGTGGCATATAGTGTTTGGACCGTCCTTCCGTCCGTCCGTCTGTCAGTTTCTCAAATATGCTGCAGGTGGCATCCGCGTTCGACAGACGCATTTCTTGTTTTTAATAATTTATGCTAATTTAAGGTACATACCCACTCAGTAGGCACAACAATTAAAGTTATGTGTATTCTCAGTTATTTGTAGGAATTAAATAAGTGTATAATTTTGTCACTATTCCACCAGTTTTAAACATTACGAGTGCCCGTTATATGGATATAATCATTTAGTAATGTTATTTCACTGATAGTGACACGCGGTGATATCAGGCTATTTTCATAGGCAAATGGGGCATGATATTTTTTAATTACTTATACTAATTAAATGTGTTTCCCTGAAAAAAAATAAAAAATAATGTTTTCGACAGATTATAAAGTATGATCATTGCACATCAAAAAATAAATAGTAATGTCTTGGTAACATTTTAAGGAAACACGGTTATCGCCCCTGATAGCAGTGTGGAAATTTACGTCTGATATAAAATGTATAATAATGCCAATAAATATGTGTATTAATAGTGAATTAATGTTCATTTTGCCCGAAAATGTCTCAGATGATGTCTCTGATGTAAAGAACATTTTGTGCCTACTGAGTGGGCATGTACCTTTAAGAACACTATATCTCTGAAACCGCTTCACCAATTCACTCGAAACTTCACATACGGTGTATTTGTGACCCACATTTTCATTATTATTTATATGTGCCCAATGTCACGGTCAAATTACTTTGAAATTTCCCTTAAAGTTTTTGTTGGGCCCGCTTGCAGACAGAGCGATATAGTTGGCACATTGGTGTGCATTCAGGATAAAGTTTTTGGTTAAAGTGTTTTTTAGTTAAAGTTTTTGGGTATACTATCAAAGCCTTGGCGGGTGCGGCACGTTTTTACGTCGACGGGCTAAACCTTTGTTGCAATAAAAAAAATTGTTTGTACTATCAAATGCCTCGGCGGGCACGACATGCAGGCCATGGCCATCTAGTTATTATGGCAAGCGATTTGATCAGTCGGCCATCGCACCATGACTAGTTTAGCACTTGATCAGTCGGCCATCGCACCAGGACTAGTTTAGCACTTGATCAGTAGGCCATCGCACCAGGACTAGTTTAGAACTTGATCAGTCGGCCATCACACCAGGACTAGTTTAGCACTTGATCAGTCGGACATCGCTCCAGGAATAGTTTAGAACTTGATCAGTCGGCCATCGCACCAGGACTAGTTTAAAACTTGATCAGTTTACCATCTCACCAGGACTAGTATAGCACTTGATCAGTCGGCCATCGCACCGGGACTAGTTTAGCCCTTGATCAGTCGGCCATCTCACCAGAACAAGTATAGCACTCGATCAGTCGGCCATCGCACCAGGACTAGTTTAGAACTTGATCAGTCGGCCATCGCTCCAGGACTAGTTTAGAACTTGATCAGTCGGCCATCGCACCAGCCACCAGGACTAGTTTAGCACTTGATCAGTCGGCAATCTCACCATGACTAGTATAGAACTAGATCAGTCGGCCATCGCTCCAGGACTAGTTTAGCCCTTGGTCAGTCGGCCATCACAACAGGACTAGTTTAGCCCTTGATCAGTCGGCCATCGCACCAGGACTAGTGTAGCCCTTGATCAGGCGGCCATCGCACCAGGACTAGTATAGAACTTGATCAGTCGGCCATCGCACCAGGACTAGTTTAGCCCTTGATCAGTCGATCATCGCACCAGGACTAGTAGAGCAATTGATCAGTCTGCCATCGCACCATAAGTAGTATAGCGCTTGATTAGTCGCCCATTGCACCATGCCCAGTATAGCACGTGATCAGTCGGCCATGCCGAGTATAGCACTTGATCAGTCGGCCATCGCACCAGGACTAGTAGAGCACTTGATCAGTCTGCCATCGCACCATAACTAGTATAGCGCTTGATCAGTCGCCCATTGCACCATGCCCAGCATAGCACTTGATGTCTTGATCAATTGGCCATCTCACCATGCCCAGTATAGCACGTGATCAGTCGGCCATGCCGAGTATAGCACTTGATCAGTCAGGACTAGTTTAGAACTTGATCAGTCGACCATCGCACCAGGAATAGTTTAGCCCTTGATCAGTCGGCCATCGCACCGAGACTAGTTTAGCCCTTGATCAGTCGGCCATCGCACCAGGACTAGTATAGCACTCGATCAGTCGGCCATCGCACCATGACTAGTTTAGAACTTGATCAGTCGGCCATCGCACCAATACTAGTTTAGAACTTTATCAGTCGGCCATCGCACCAGGACTAGTTTAGCACTTGATTAGTCGGCCACGTCATTCCTGCGTTACAGACAGAAGTGGTGGTCGGGGGGGGGGGGGGTGTGTAGTGTAGTCATAGACAAAAACTGGTGGTGGTGGTGATACGATACACATTGTTCCCACTGTGGGATATAGACCGGAACTTTTAGGACGCCAAATGTAGATGGCTGGTGTGTGTGGGGATCATTGTTTTGTGTTCCCGGCGGTGGTGCGGAGTACAATGATGAATTACTGATGAATTACTGTATTGAACACACATGTATATGCACTGTGATACCGTACTTCACAATCCTCAGTTTTAAATTGTTTCTGTATCGTAAAACTGAACATTTATTCATTTTGAAAAACTTAAAATTGTGGCAGATGATTGAAATGAAAACCGGATGTTTACATGCGAAATGAACCGGTGCATCGGTATATTTTAACCGCACGATGACACACTGTATATTCATACCATATCGGTACGGATATATCGTATATACGAACGGATATCGTATGTTTTTGTATAATATTCGTATAGTACGTTTGTATAATGTAAACAAACTACTATACGATGATACGGTAAGTTTTTAACGGAAATAGCGAAAGAATGACCGCACAAACGGTATCGCGAAAGAATGACCGCACAAACTTGACCGCGAAAGAATTACCGCACAAACGGTATCGCGAAAGAATGACCGCAACAACGGGACCGCGATTGGACCGCAATTTCAGAGCGGACGAATTGCAATTCAACTTGATCTGTTGGCCATCTCACCATGCCCAGTATAGCACGTGATCAGTCGGCCTTGCCGAGTATAGCACTTGATCATTCGGCCATCACACCAGGACTACTTTAGCACTTGATCAGTCGGCCATCGCACCAGGACTAGTATAGCACTCAATCAGTCGGCCATCACACCAGGACTAGTTTAGAACTTGATCAGTCGGCCATCGCACCAGGACTACTTTAGCACTTGATCAGTCGGCCATCGCACCAGGACTAGTATAGCACTCGATCAGTCGGCCATCGCACCAGGACTAGTTTATAACTTGATCAGTCGGCCATCGCACCAGGACTAGTTTAGAACTTGATCAGTCGACCATCGCACCAGGAATAGTTTAGCCCTTGATCAGTCGGCCATCGCACTGAGACTAGTTTAGCCCTTGATTAGTCGGCCATCGCACCAGGACTAATATAGCACTCGATCAGTCGGCCATCGCACCAGGACTAGTTTAGAACTTGATCAGTCGGCCATCGCACCAAGACTAGTTTAGCCTTTGATCAGTCGGCCATCGCACCAGGACTAGTTTAGAACTTGATCAGTCGGCCATCGCACCAAGACTAGTTTTGCCCTTGCTCAGTCGGCCATCACACCAGGACTAGTGTAGAACTTGATCAGTCGGCCATCGCACCACAACTAGTTTAGAACTTGATCAGTCGACCATCGCACCAAGACTACTTCAGCCCTGGATCAGTCGGCCATCGCACCACGACTAGTTTAGAACTTGATCAGTCGGCCATCGCACCAAGACTAGTTTAGCCCTTGCTCAGTCGGCCATCGCACCTGGACTAGTATAGCACTCGATCAGTCGGCCATCGCACCATGACTAGTTTAGAACTTGATCAGTCGGCCATCGCACCACGACTAGTTTAGAACTTGATCAGTCGGCCATCGCACCACGACTAGTATAGCACTTGATCAGTCGGTCATCGCACCAGGACTAGTTTAGCACTTGATCAGTCGGCCACATCATCCTGCGTTACAGACAGAAGTGGTGGTCGTGGGTGGGGGGTGGGGGGGTGTGTAGTGTAGTCATAGACAAAAACTGGTGGTGGTGGTGATACACATTGTTCCCACTGTGGGATATAGACCGGAACTTTTAGGACGCCAAATGTAGATGGCTGGTGTGCGTGGGGGATCATTGTTTTGTGTCCCCAGCGGTGGTGCGGAGTACAGTGATGAATTACTGATGAATTACTGTATATTGAACACACATGTATATGTACTGTTGTACTGTGATACAGTACTTCACAATCCTCAGTTTTAAATTTTGTTTCTGTATCGTAAAACTGAAAATTTATTCATTTTGAAAAACTTAAAATTGTGGCAGATGATCGAAATGAAAACCGGATGTTTACATTCGAAATGAACCGGTGCATCGGTATATTTTAACCACACGATGACCCACTTTATATTCATACCATATCCGTACGGATATATCGTATATACGAACGGATATCGTATGTTTGTATAATATTCGTATAGTACGTTTGTATAATCACTGATAATGTAAACAAACTGTACTATACGATGATACGGTAAGTTTTTACCGCAAATAGCGAAAGAATGACCGCACATACGGTATCGCGAAAGAATGACCGCACAAACTAGACCGCGAAAGTATGACCGCACAAACGGTATCGCGAAAGAATGACCGCAAAAACGGGACCGCGTTTGGACCGCAATTAGACTGCAATTCCAGAGGGGAAGAATTGCAATTCAAGGACCGCTGGATTGCAATTCTTGGTAAGCGAATCGCAGGCGGGAGTGTAAGTGTACAACATACACATGATTGAGTGGTGTCACAATCCATAATGTGTTGTGAGGGTTGTTCAATACAAACAAGAATTCCGCGGAATCAAATGTCTCGCCTTGTTCCGCCTTGACCCTGGGGTCTTGACCTTGACCATGTGGCCCCGAGAATAGTCCTTATTCATCTACATATCATAGTAAAGGTATATATAAAGTTTGATGAATGTAGCTGATAAGGTGTTGAAGTAATGACCGTAACACGAAAACATAACATTAAATCATGACGTTGCCGCAGCCGCCGCCTCCGGAAAAGCAAAACCTATCTCGCTTTCCGCTTTCGCGGGAGCGACAAAACAAAATGAATTTTGGTCAAGGTTTCTTTCATAGTTTCTGCACAATAAATATCATATTGACTGTACAGGTATATCGTCAGTATATAACATAGTCTTGAGTGAGTGGTGTCACAATCCCTATTGAATGTACTGAGGGTTGTTTCAACACAAAAACATTAATTTCTGTTGTTTTCTCCATCAAATGAAAAAGTATTTTTGACAAAGTTTCTATCATGGAGTTGCCCCATAATAAATATCATATGGATTCAGCAGGTATATGCTCAGTGCACAAGACAGACATAAGTGAGTGGTGTCACAATCCCTATCGAATGTGCTGTGAGGGTCGTTCAACCAAAAATGACGATTTGTTGTTGTCGTTTTTTCGTCAAGGTTTGTTTCATAGAGTTGCCCCACCCCACAATAAATATAATATGGATTGTGCAGGTATATGGTCAGTGTACAACATAGACATGATTGAGTGGTGTCACAAACCCCATTGAATGTGCTGTGAGGGTTGTTCAACCAAAACAGTGAGTTACGTACCATGACATACTCCCCCGCCAAATTGGAATTTGTACACGAATTTTATATTTAATTCGTCTCTGAATTACATATTTTTGTGTTTTGGGTAGTATATATATCAGTCACGGTCCCTCGTTGGGCGTCAAATGTCAGAGGGTGCCAAATGCCACAGGGTGAGAAACATGTGCACCGGCCCGGGGCTCGAACTCGGGACCTCTGGTTTACCTACTATACCATCGCTCTAACCGGCTGAGCTAGCCGGGCATGAATACACACTTCCTCCCCACAGTGAGTTACGTACCGTGACATAAGCAAGTATGCATGCGGTCTGTATTTGTCTTTAACCCTTTACATTCTGAGCATTTTCCAAATTTATATAAAACACATAAGCAATTATGCATGCGGTCTTCATGTGTCTTTAACCCTTTACATTCTGAGCATTTTCCAAATATTTCCCTCTTATTTTTCCCATTGAAAGTATATGTTGTGTCCACTCATTTCAACTGTCTCAACTAGACGGTTCAAATGGTGGTCACAGAATATGCTTTCAGAAAAAATCAGTTATACAAAAATAGGATATTATTGACAAAGACTTCCACTGACAAGTTTAATCATTTTATCCGGCTATTGGTACAGTCGGATTACAGTCAAAACGGCCCCTGGTCAAAACGGCCCAAGGTCAAAAACGGCCCCCCCCCCCCCCCCCCCCCCCCCCCCCCGGCCCATATTTGGTCAAAACGGCCCAAAAAAAATCAGGTATAATTTTTATTTTATGTATTGATAAGAGTTTTTGATAGTATATAGTTTGTATAATGTAGTATAATGAATACTAATGATAATTAATATAATTTAATAAAACAAGACAAAAATTGTATTATATTATCGTATTTTATCCGTATTCGTTACAAAATATTTTCATATTTTTCGTGAAAATCGCTATGCTATGTCACTATCATGATGGTCAATTATTGTTTATTGATTGCATAGCAGGATTAATCCAAGTATCGAATGGTAGGATTGTATTGCAACATAGACCCTGATCAGTGGATGTACATGCTGATATGGGGCTATACTGAATCAGTGTATCAGCCAGGCCCTTGTACATATGGAAACCTATTGACACATAATTATACTGGGTTTATACAATTTGCTAACGGAACAATTCTGCTTGTAGTCGGTGACATAAATAATAACCCACATGCAGATAATTACTTAACAAAACCCGAAGGAATATAACCAGTAAATAATTACTGCATTTCAAGCAATTAAATAATTTTCCCAAAAATATAAATGCTCTGAATGTTGAGAAAGTGACAAAGCAAACAAAAACGTTTCAGACAAATAAGAGGCCTTCATGGGAATCAAGACCAGGCTATATCATGCGATAAAACAAAATCTGAAAAACTTAACATAGTGTCAATGATTTGCTGAATAAATGTTGAACTATGCAAACCCTTGTGAAATCAAAATAACTTCACTAGTGTCTGGTCAATTACGCACCTCACAGTGTTGAAAGAACGTTTTGATTTATTTTAAAAATTTAAATGGATATTGGAGAGAAACTACAAATAATCGGCACTTGAGATCAGGTAATAATCAATTTTGAAAGCATAATTAACAATATAACGTGTATATTAATGCAATTTTGCCCATAGAAAGTATTGAAAATTTTCTTCAAAGCCGTGGCGATTTCGAGATACCACTTTACAAAAGTAAGCCGTCATGACTGTATATCAAGACCGTCATTAAGTCACGATTACCAGTATACTGTTTACCTGACCTTGACGCTGTCAAAGTGTCACATCAATGATCGGCAAATATTGACACAACAGGATGCACAGAATTGCGTTGGAATGGTATGTTTGTGAATGGGGAAAACAGTCTTTAGCTGAAATTCAATATTGTATAGGTATTTCAAACATTTCACAATCATACTTACATGCCCAAGTGCAACACGAAACATTTTGCAGTGATGAAATGTAAACTTCTTCTGCTACAAACTTCCGGGTTGTGGCGCGTGAAGCGGCGCGTGGTTATTTACGTCATGCATATTAATGAGTCCACGATACTGCGGTGTCCACGATACGAGGTGCTCCGACTGTATATATGTGTGTATAACAAAATAATATATGTATATATAATAGGGGGCCATTGTAGTAGGGGCCGTTTTGACCAAATTCCCAAAACTTAGGGGCCGTTTTGACCAAAACCGGGCCGTTGTGACCAGGGGCCGTTTTGACGAGGGGCCGTTTTGACTTGCTTCCGGTGCAGTCCGACTTTCTGGTTACTGCCAATGATATGACGAAAATTACTTTCCGTCTAGAACACACTTTGTTTTCAAGACAGAAGAGAATCCCAAAGATCTACCAAAACAAATACATACAATGAGTAACAAAGTTAACTGCCACACAACAAAACTATTTACAAGTCACATCCCTGTGTCATCTTTGTCAGCACTCGGTGGTTTCAGATTACGAAGGTCAACGAAGTGGGTGGGGTAACAAAAGTCAAACACCTTACTGCAATTCTCGGGATCTGCGCATGAACCAGTACTTGTACCATGTTCCTCCAGATGATATGGCTATAGTATGATCTTCTTAACGTTTTGTGAGACTAGTAATGTCTTGGGATGTACCGATTTAGAAAGTGTTAACACCTACCGATCGGAGAACAAAACGTCGAATCTTTCCAAATTACAAGCAGACGTAAATTATTGCTCGTGAGCGCGTTTTGAGAAAAGTAGATAAAGCTTGATCTAAATTAATTAATATTGGTTTTATTTATCAATCCTATGTATTATTTGTGTTACTTTGTACAATTACAGAGTCTGTAGCTGAGAAATATGTTCATCAAATGTGGAACTATTTTTTACTGCGGAAAATAAAAGGGTGAAGTGTCTGGCTGTTCCATTTATCGACCCTAATGGCTGTTCCCATCGAAAATCGGGCACAAATTGCCCAAAAACACGATTTTCTAACATGTTTTCCCCTTAGCTGTGCATGTCAACAGGTAGAGCACAAAAGTGTGGCCTTAGGGTGGAAATTTCATGAAAAGTTATGTGTTGAGTTTTCCGTAATAAAACCTGCCCACATTCCCCGTCAAAGGACGTCCATGCCGTTCTTCAGCGACAAAAACTGTCACTAGACTAGCGTCCAGTATCCAGCAATTTCTGGCTTTCGTTAATTAGTAAGTTCTAATTAGGAGTTACTAAGTCCTTATTAGGAGATACTAACTACTAATTAGAAAATGCTACATGCATCTCCTAATTAGCAGTTAGTATCTCCTATTTAGGAGATAAACATAGTTTAGGATA
Source organism: Conchocele bisecta (assembly GCA_029237695.1). NCBI lineage: Eukaryota > Metazoa > Mollusca > Bivalvia > Lucinida > Thyasiridae > Conchocele > Conchocele bisecta. The sequence goes on along the minus strand of CM055275.1, from coordinate 53,517,375 downwards.
GGCATCAGGACGCTTCCATAGATGTGGGCACATTTACAAATTCTGGTCTGTAAATCCG
>CM055275.1:53488132-53516817 GCA_029237695.1 Conchocele bisecta | reverse complement strand
TAGTAAACTAAATCAATTAAGAAATCCCGCCCCCCCACCACCCCCACCCACCACCTAACCTGAAATCCTCGATCCGCCCTGTATAAAGTATATGCTACTTACTGATTTATTTGATGTACTAGACCGGAAAAATAAATTGTTTGTTTCATTATCATGACTACATACGTCATGGCTTCACTATTTACACGGAACAATTAGCGGCAATTTGAGCTATAAATATGAATGGGACCATTACTCAGTGTGTCCGCAGTGTGGAGCAATGCAATTATCGCAGCCTTACAGATTATAATGCAGAAATCGAAATATGTTACCAATTAACAGGTATTCAATACATTTATTAGAATTTAGATTCTACAGTGACACATATAATAAATACACAAGTACATATATACTCAAGTGAAAAAGTCTTGTCCCCTCCACTAGATTGCGGCTTGTAGGTTTATCGTGGGTGAAAACAAAGAAAACACAACTTTAATATGAAATTTATTCATTAACGAAGGTAATGGTATGAAATTCATTATGATATGAAAATCGTGTGTATGCCATATCAGATATGCAAATGAACACGTCGAAATACCAAATTCACAAAAGTCAGTACCGTGTATGTCCCCCATTAGCCCGAATCACTGCGTTGTACCGTCTCCTCATAGAGTTGATAAGGTCGCGAATTGTTCCTTGCGGAATGTTGGCCCACTCGTCCAAAACGGCCACTTGAAGTTCATTGATGTTTCTCGGCTGATGTGGACGTTGACGTAATTTACGTTTGATGTTGTCCCATAGATGCTCGATAGGATTTAGACCCGGACTTCTCGCTGGCCATTTAAGAAAATTCCCGTTATGTGTAGTAGCGTTAGCAGTGTGGCTTATGGAAACATCATGTTACGGTTATCGTCAAACAACGGAACAACAACCGCCGCCAGTACAACATATCTGTATTTGGCTGCGTTCAAATTTCCTTCAATTGACACCAAGCGCGTCTTGTGGTGAAAACTTATGCCGCCCCAAAACATCTTCGATCCACCGGCGTACCTGACACACAACAATCGGCGTAACGTTCGTTCTTGCGAAGATATACGCGCGTCCTACCGTCGTGTGTTGACAAGTTGAATCTGCATTCGTTGGAGAAAAAAACATTATTCCAGTCTCTCCGAGTCCATCGCAGATGATTTTTGGCCCAAACAATGCGATTGTTCCGATTCCGTCGTGATAGGATAGGCCCAACGTATGGTCTCCGCGCTCTGACGCCAATATCCCTCAGCCGGTTTTTGACGGTGGCTCTGCTAACGTCACGACCGGCTCTCCCTAAAATCCTTCTCGACGTCGACGCAGCATTTTCCACCCTGTTACGCAAGTGTGAAGTTCGTATGTACTGAACTTGACGTCGTGACGTCACACCCGGTCTCCCGCTGCGTGGCATGTGTTTGACGGAGCCTGTTCGCCGGAATTTCACCCTCAATCGTCGAATTGTCTTCGGATGTACTCCAAAATGACGTGCGACATCAATTTGTCGGGCCCCAGCATCCAACATGCCTATTGCGCGTTCTTTTAAAGTTTCTCCTGACGTCGGCATGACGTTAATCAAGTTACGTCTGAAATGCTGCATACAGCGCGTATTCTCCTAGAGTTTTTTTCGTGTTTTTCTTACTTGGCAGACTTGTATGCTTCGTAATGGACAATAATATCGAAGTGAATACTGCACGAGCACTTCGTACATGCCAAAACGATAAAACGTCAATTTCGTGGCGCACGTGCTGTTGCAGGTGAATTAATTCAATGAAACCCGAGCATCGCAAATAGATATCCCGTGCGATCTTTTGTGTATAATTTTATAATTATACGCCATCAATTCATCTCAAAATATGAAATTATAAAAGGGGACAAGACTTGTTCACTTGAGTATATTACACATGTTGACAAGACTGAGTCAACGGAATGTATTAAGCGAGTCTGAAGTTAACTTTGCCACAGGTGGAAGACTCGGACCGATGACCCGATAAATGGTTCATTTGTAAACCGTTACCCCACCCACCAATTTCCGTACAATAGACACTATAGCCTTTTCAAGGCAGGCAAGATCTTCACTCAAACACCACACATTTTGATTTTTCTGCTGACTTATGTCTCTGGTAATGTCACACGTGTTTGTAGTTGCGAAGGTAACTCTTGTGTTAACTGTGGAAGCATAAACTACGTGTAAAATCTGGTTTAAATCCCATTACGGTCTCAACATATTGACGTGAATCACTGAAATAACATCAATAAGTCCGATGTTACAATTTGTGACTAATGAACGCCATTTACTAACCTTGAATGATCTAAAACTTGCGTTTATTTTGATTTGCGTCCCAACATTTCGACATAACATTCCGTGAACTTTACTTTCGGATTTCCTTTGTTGTAGTCGCAGAATGATCAATAATGACGTCACGGGAAAACCTAAACTGGAGTATTACAAATACTTCATAATATTCCAGAACCGCCCAACCCTGATCAGAATGAACAACCATTAACTAATATGATCGAACAGAAAATGGGCATCACTCAAATGTCATATGAGATAGTGCACAGACTCGGCGCCCCGAGACCACCACACGCAAAGCCCCACCCTCTTAAATATAGCGAAGTTCACCTATTTCAAAGACAGATAACTCGTCCGGAAAAGTGCGCACAGACTCCGCGGAACCAACATTGGTATAAGTGAACAGTTCCCGGCTGAAATTGAAAACCGACGTAAGCCGCTATACCCGATACTTCATACGGCCAAACGAGACAAGACGAAGGCCGTTCTCATTAAATATAAACTGTTTATTGACGGTGTTCGTGTCCTCAATCAACCTGCAGCCGCGGCGCGAGCCGCAACACCACCAAGGAACCCACCCCCCTAGGGACGTCACAGTGACAATCCAGTAGCCGACAAATATGTAAATTTAAATATTACTAGTATAAATGTTTGTGGTTTAAAATCAAAGATAAATTACCCAGAATTTACTGATATCATAGAGAACAATGACATTGTATTTTGAGCCGAAACTAATCTAGATATTCATGATGTAATTAATATTGATACAAATACTGTTCTATCAATACCTAGATCTCGAAAAACCCGTAGAAAATCTGGTGGTTTGGCTATCATTGTACGTAATAAGCTACTCAAATATTGTAGATGTATTGATTCACAATGCGAATATAGTCAGTGGTTGAACATTGACAAAACTGTTTTTAATAGCTCGGAAGATGTCATATTTGGAAATATATATGTACCCCCATTGACTCACCATATTTTGAAAATGATGAATTTGCAGTGTTTTCAGATGAAGTTACGAATAAGGCCAGAGATAACATACATGTTACCTTAATCGGTGATGTTAACTCCAGAGTAACCTTGATGAATTCGTTATACTTGACAATGTATTTTTTTAAGGGCTACACATCGATATCGACTCTGTTCTCATCGAACACAAGGACTTTGACAAGCGAAAATCATACGACAAAGTAATAAACCGAACTGATATACACCTTATTAACATTTGTAGGGAAACCAACCATTTAATAGCAAATGGAAGAGTAGGAGCCGAACGTGAGTGGGCAATTTTACATGTAAGAATGCATCCGTTGTCGACTTTTTAATATGCTCTCATGAAACAATGAAGTTAATAGAAACATTTGAAATACGCGAATTTTCTTCATAATATTCTGATGCCCATAATGCAATTAACAAAAAAGCATACGGTAAAACCTAAATGGAATGAGGACACTGAAAATAAGTTTAAAGAGAATATTGATATAACGGTTGTTAATGACTTACTACAGAGTATCCACAATGTTGGTAATATACTTTACACAAGATGAAACAAATACATTAGTTAACGCAATAGGAACGTCATTTAGCGATTCAGCCAAACAAGCATTTGGATCTAACACTGTTACATTCAAACGTCGTTGTAACAAAATGAAACCTTGGTTTGGTAATGCATGTGCAACTGCTCGCAGACACTACCATTTAGCTAAACGGATATTTCATACATAACGTAATGCCGAAAATAAAGCATCATTACTAATAGCAAGTAAACGCTATACAAACACTATTAATAAAATTGTTAAGTCATACAGAAATAAACATAAACAGATAAACATGAAATAAGACGAATGTCTAAGTCAAACCCCAAAGAAATATTGGAAATATGTAAATAGTTTAAACAAACAAGACACTGATCCTGATATTGACATTGATACATTATATACATACTTGAGGGATTTAAACGCTGGGGAACGTGTTCAAGAACCTACTTTAGATACACACATAAATTTAAATGACATAGATTAAATTTTGAATGGAGAAATTAGATATGAAGTAATAATAAAGGCAATAAAACAGCTAAAAAGTAATAAAGCATATTCGTCAGATAATATTATTAACGAATATATTAAACATTCCCAATACATTATGCTACCAGTATATACCAAGCTATTTAATATAATTCTAAGCTGTAGTATTTTGCCTGACTCGTGGTTACTAGGTACCATAATACCAATATATAAACATATAGGTGACTCTAGTTTACCACAGAAGTAACGACATATTACAATATTTAGTTGCTTTGGGAAAATGTTTACCTCCCTACTTAATAGTCGTTTAACACAATTTATACAGCGTAATAACAAATTATCGGAGACACAAGCTGGCTTTGGACATGGGTATTCAACAACAGACAACATCTTCGTTTTACACCTGCTTTTCGAATACTTAAAACATAGAAAAAAGAAACTATTCTGTGCATTTGTAGACTTTGAGAAAGCTTTTGCTAACGTTTGGAGGCCAGGTCTTTGGCATAACATAATACAATATGATGTAAACGGTAAGTTCATGAATATAATATATAACATATATAATGATATTAACTCTTGTGTTTCATATGATGGTAATACAACCTCATGTTTTGTATGTAATAATGGAGTAAGACAAGGAGAACATGTATCATCATTATTATTTTCATTATACCTAAACGACATTGATACAACTGTCGCGCAAGAAAATACAGTTATTGAAATGTTTCATAACGAACTAGATACATTGTAATTATTTATGCAGACGATACTATTCTCCTTGCAGATTCTGCTGCAAGCTTAAACAATTTGTTGCTTTCATTTCATTACTATTATACATAATGGAAGCTCAAGGTTAATGCCACAAAAACAAAACTTGTTATATTTGGAAGTAGAACAAATAGGAATCATAGTTTCAAATATAATGACACAGAAATTGAAATATTAAAACAGTGTAAATATCTTGTGTGACTTTCAGCAGAAACGGTAATTTTGGCCGATACCAGAAAGTATATATGTGCACAAGCTAGGAAAGCATTACACGTATTATATACAAAAATCCCAGTTGATTATCAGAGTAAATTTTTTGACCAGACTGTCATGCCTATATTATTGTATGGTTGTGAAGTATGGGGTTTTGAAGATCTGTCTATACTTGAAAAAGTACATACTGATTTTTTAAAATATACTTTTGCATGTAAAGAAAAATACACCGCATGCCATAATATAATGTGAACTGGGGATGTTTCCCATTGATATTGTAATGGAAACACCAGTTCCATTTCAGTAGATTCGGTCATCATGGTCAGACACAGATATTCACTACTTACACAACAGGCTCCAACATGTCAAATATGCATAAAATCCTTTATTATTAGTATACGGCAGTGTTGTAGAGGATTAAAGTTGTAGTGTGCCATCCCGGAGACTGCATGAACCAGTGGACAGCCGCATATTATTATGTGTGTTGCCGACTATTGGTCATCACGAGTACTGGTACTGTATATCAAATTGACACCGTACATTTTGACATATCACTTGTGTCTGACAATGACTGCCTTAATCTTATACGTATTGTTGCTTATTCATTTCTGATGCTGGAAAGTAATGGCTCGCACGCTATTTGTTGGTATTGGGTTTACTAGAGGCGAGTTCGAACCTATTTTCGTGCGTGCAGCCTATTGTAAGGGGTTGTATCTCTACACTAGTCTGATCCATAGCTATCGGCCACATTAGCACCGCACCGATTATCTGGTCACTAGACTAGGGGACATCTTTATTTGTGTGATGTTGATGGCTGTATTTTGTTTCTTTGAGATGGCGAACATTTTTCATTTAGCGTCTCTAGAGTTACCGAGCGCTGATTGGTTAAACATATATTTGCAGCGGGAAATTTGATTGGGGCTCGCACGGTTGCTGCTCGCATCTCGTCTATATAAAGGAGGCGAGCTGCGCAAATCAATAACTAACTTGTCAATCGACTGACCCACTCATATTGTCAGTAACCGCTAGTGACCTATTGTCGACTCAGATAACCAGTTAGTTCCCGTCACGCTGAATAACTTCGATCACGACCTCCCATATGGTTTGGTTGTCAATCTCCAAGACATTTCGTCCGGGATTGCCCGGGGATTCGACGTAGTGAGCAGGTATCTGATAAGGCCATGGATTCATCGACGTTGTTGGCTTCCATGACATTAGAAGCTCACGAGCTTGTGTGAATTCAGGAAAATCAACAACCCTTATTATATAGTGTGGTGACTACGAAACGAGTTTCAACAGTCGACACGAAGACGTACAAACTTCTATCGCCGTGCACTACCGTAATTGCAGAACCGTCTAGTACAGCAACAATGGTTCCCTCCGTCTCCTGTATCGCATTGGAGTCGCCATTAACAGTCGAAATGATGCCGGCGGAACATCCTCCAGCAATCAGCATACTGATATTGGAAACGCCATCGACAGCTGCCGTGAGGGCACCCAGACACTATTCGGCATCAACGGGAGAAGAAATGACGGGTGGACAGCCGGATCGTAGAATTACATATGAACCAATACAGGACAAGGGCTCGTTTAACGGTTGGCGAGCCAGTGACCATAGTAATCCTCAAATGCAAGATGAGTACATGGGGACTAAAACTAGACAGTTCGGGTCACCTCCATGGATGTAGATGAACTTGCTAGGACCGATACACCTGAACAGTAATATTGTATGAAAAGGACATATATAGTTGACGTTATTGACTTGTTATATTCCGTTGCTAATTTAAATGAAGAAAGTTTTCAATAAATACATAACAGTAGACTAGGACTGTGCATGGATATAATTGACTCGCATATGAAGTAAAATCATTCTACAGAAGGTGGCATTTACAACATGGGTAATTAATGTAAAATATAGTCGTAGCTGGAGTCAGGCGTTTAAATTAGAATGTACACGTAATGCGCAGGGGTGGCTCCATATTGGAAATGGAATACGGAGTATCTAGCGATGCACTATTAGGGAGGGACTAGTATTATGGTGTTATTTTGGACTATTATGATGATGATAAGAGTAGAGTAGTAGAAATTGGCAGGAACAATCAGCGTTCTGCCGTAGTTGAATTTGTGACGCTGATTACCTGCTAACGAGGATGTGAGCATGGCGGGCCAATCTAAGGGTCATTTGTGTTGATACTGGCGTCAAAACATTTTATTTTATTTGTTAGATTATACCATATGTTGGGGCTATTGTGATTCGCAAGCGTTGGGCATGTCGAATGTGGACTGTCCTCTGTGTGCATTACCTGAACTGTGTAATGTTAATATTGTAATTTAAATTAGCTACAACAGCGAAATGTGAGAGTTCCTACAATAATGTGTACACGTTAAAAATGGCCACCTTCTGAGAACAGAAACTATTGATGAAGATGATGCCCCATGCATAGACAATTGAACAGAACTGGGAAAACTATAACATGGCTTGGGTAATCATGACTCATTTAAAGTGGACGTTTGCGAACGATTCAGATGCAACATGCTGTTCGTATGTACTTACACAAACGCACAACGTGGAAGTTGTGCAGATTTTAAGGTGGGGGGAATGTAATGGAACCACCAGTTCCATTTCAATAGATTCGATCATAATGGTCAGACACAGATATTCACTATTTACACAACAGGCTCCAGCAAGTCAAATATGCATATAATCCTTTATTGTTAGTACACGGCAGTGTTGTAGAGGAATACATTTGTAGTGTGCCATCCCGGAGACTGTATGAACCAGTGGATGGCCGCATATTATTATGTGTGTTGCCGATTATTGGTCATCACGAGTACTGTATATCAATTGACACCATACATTTTTTACATTGAAGCAGATATCTCACTTGTGTCTGGCAATGACGGCTTTAATCTTATATCATATTATTGCGTATTCATTTCTGATGCTGGAAAGTAATGGCTCGCACGCTATTTGTTAGTATTGGGTTTACTAGAGACGAGTTTGGGGAGCGGGGTGTTATGATGCTACACAAAATTCACTGTGTATTTTCGTACCTATTTTCGTGCGTGCAGCCTATTGTAAGGGATTTCAACCAATAATGTATGTATCACTACAATAGTCTGATCCATAGCTATCGGCCACATTAGCGCCTGCACCGATTATCTGGTCACTAGGGGACATGCTTATTTGTGTGATTTTGATGGCTGTATTTTGTTTCTTTGAGATGACGGACATTTTTCATTTAGCGTCTCTAGTTTCCGAGCGCTGATTGGTTAAACATATATTTGCAGCGGGAAATTTGATTGGGGCTCGCACGGCTGCTCCTCGCATCTCGTCTATATAAAGGAGGCGAGCTGCGTAAATCAGTAACTAACTTGTCAATCGACTGACCCACTCATATTGTCAGTAACCGCTAGTGTCATATTGTCGACTCAGATAACCAGTTAGTTCCCGTCACGCTGAATAACTTAGTACTCGTCACATAGTAGTATTAGTTAAATTCAATTGAGCCATCCTGACACGAGGCTCTTGCATTAATAAATAAGTATAAGTTCAGACGCTCGTTGTTGTTAACTTGAAATCCAAATTGACAGTAATAACACTACCGTGCTGCCAACCAGGGCCGTGTGTTGGTTACAATATTCTAGTTAAAACAAGAATGGCTAAATACTGGGCTAGCATAACCCAACAACAAACTAATAAGTTCACGAAAATGCTGCACAATATAATATCAGAGGATTTTATCTTAAACGATAACAATTACAATTGGTTGAATAAGATTAAATCAATATTTGAAGAAACCGGTTTAAATCAAGTCTGGACAGATCATCAATTTCCTAATAGTCAATGGGTGAAACATAATTTCGAAGCTGTACTAAAAGACCAGTATTAACAATTGTAGTATTCAAAGGTGTCAGATCGTTCTAAATGTATAAATTACAGAATCTTTAAACATGACCATCAAATGGAAAAATAGTTACTTATACTACCAAAAAATCTAGATCGCCACAACCGAATATGTAACTTATGTGACTCGTCTGCAATAGGTGACGAGTTTTATTTTGTATTTGAATGTACGTATTTCTGCGAAATGAGAAATAAATATTTTGTGTAGACGACCGAATACTTTCAAACTAGAGAAATTATTTAATGAATCAAGGATTGGCCCGTTAACAAAACTGTGTAGGTTCCTGAAGGAAATACTCAATACATTTAAACCACCATAGAACACCACAACTTGTATATACCAGTACTATGTCATAATTTAGACATGTAAGACTAAATATTACCTCATGTGTGTTATAGTAGCCATACTTCAATTGTTGTTTGACATATTTCATGCACTTCTATGAATGTATACATGTATACCTACCTCTTATATCATTTGTAAAAATGATCAGAGTGAATAAACTTTTGTAACTTGTACTTGTACAGCCAAAACGGTGGCGATGGGTAACGCTCAGTGTGTGTGATTCTTTCGGAAAGAAAAACAATTCTCTAACGTTGGTAGTTAAAACGTGTGTAACTAAAAATAGACTAAATAGACTAAACACATTTGTTTAAAGTGAATATAGTTGGGGGCCTACATATATAATTTGCCAGTGGCGTAAATCAGCAGAAAAATCGAAACGTGTGGTGTTTGAGCGAGCCCGAAACTGAGCTTGTCCAGGGCATTTCCCCATGCTCTTGCCTACATTGAAAAGGCTATAATTGGCTCCATTACAACAGAGGAAGTTATACTAATATTCCTGTTTTTCGGAGGCTGATTTGCTGTATAGCTAATGTATGGAAACGGCTGGGTGGGGTAACGTTTTTTAAAATGAGCCATTTAATGAGTCCTAGATCCGAGTTTTCCACCATTACATGACGTCGGAAAATATCATACCGACGAATTGTCATTGTTTATTATACTATTTATAAATTAAATATAACTGTTTGGAACATCGCTAAGTATATATCAATATTAATATACATGTAGTGGATAAATATGTGCATTGTGATGTAACTTTCTGTGTGAGTACAACTGTAGCACGAATACGTCACGACTCGAGCGGTCCGCTATTAATTGATAACGACGACGTAACGTACGTCATGTCAAAACAACGTCGCTGCGACAAAGTGACGTCAGATGGGTATCTTTGTTGGTCTAGAAAGATGGTTTATCAGTTGAATACAACATTGGTTTATATATCTTATTGTTCGAGAGAGATCATATTTTCTAAATATGTTGAAAACTCAAGTTCGTATTTTTAACCCATAATGGAGGTTTTCGCTTGGCACGTCACATATATCTTCATATACCCTGATGCTGTGTGCACAGGTCATACACTGTCAAAGTGATTGACTGATATGATCCAAATATACAGGATTTAATTATGAACTGGAACTTGGTCACTCGGTTAAATTGTGGACTGATCTTCACGTTAGCAAGGAGTCCTTTGGCCTCCATATCATTTAAACAGACAAAATGTTTGCATACGACAGTAAAAGCAACAGCCCCTGGATGTATTTCTTTATTATACTAACTACATGGCCAGTAATGTCAATGTTAGAGTCGATCGGAAATAGACTGCAAATATTAATGCTAATTTCTGTTTTTAATATACATACATGTTTTGCCCATTTCATAGACTGTTCTATCGTTAATGGGTGCAGCTATAGGTACAGTGCTGCCTCGATTCATGTAGTCGTCGGTATTGTCACCGTTGAAGTTCCCCAACAGACCCTCTGTGTTTCCCTGTAATATGTCGGCACGACGATCGCCATCGTCAGCATACGGACGCCCACGGTGACGTTCAGACTGATTGCTGGAGAAAGGAAACATGGACACTATGATATATATTTCCTCATTGCAGTCTAAGTATGTACTATTTTCCTTTGGTTGAGCACAAAGTAATGATGTTGTTTATTGCTTGTCGAGACGGCTCAAATGAGTCGTAAGAACATATGCATTGACAAAGAAATTAAGATATGTATATTTCAGTAACATTTTCGCCGTCGCTGGGTGCAGTACCAGTGAATGCCTAAACCGGCGATCGGGCTGAAAGCAGACTTATTAGGTACACATAATACAATTTATCCCGACAAGACGGTGCATATGTACCGTGAAACACGGCGCCGTGAACTATTTGTGATATCCTGTAAATACTGCGTATGAATATGTAAAGTTTGATTCTCCAATTTTGAGTATGCGGCTGGGTTATATCATGCTTTTAAAGCTATTTGTAGTGTTGACTGGATAGATAGAATGGGACAAATATATGGCGCGGCACGGAAACGGGATGGGTTCTGCAGAGCCTCGCCCATCCCGTTTCCTAAGCATTGCCAGAAATTACTATTCTGTATATCCATCGGCGATTCCTGACGAACCGATCAAGTCCCATGCGGGAGTCCTATCTGTTTCACAAAACCTTTCCAAATGTTACGGATATATCTACAAGGCAAAAACAATATTTGTTTCGATAATATTACATGATATCAGCATTTAAGAATACGTCTTCTTTTTATTTCGTGACATTTGATCCAATATTGATTTATTTAAAAAGAAAAAAAGTTTCCCCATCTTAAATCAACATATATTTCCGAAATATTGGACCGACTTTCATAAATGAACTCTCGTTTTCTTAGTTAGATCATTTGAAAGATATATACACAGGTTTCACAGTCAATTTTCAAACTTGTTCGATTTTTAACTCCCCTTGCAGCTCCTCCAGTTATTTTCCCTCATGTTAAATTCCCTTAGGGAATAACATCACTATTTGACAAAATGTCTGGACATAAAAGAAGATACTTTCTTAAATCTAACTACAAGTTAATATTGTCCAAAAAAAGTATTAATTTTCATTGTGAGTATATCCGTACAATTTGGGAACGTTTCGTGAACTAGACAGAAGACACAGCAAACACATACACCATCAAAAGCTTATGGAAGACAATGCGAGCGCAGACAGCGTTACACGACGTAAGCAGCTGTAAAATGAAAACAAATCCAAATAATTGTTTACGGAATACATGCATATTCATCAAAACATACATCAGTATGACCACAAGAAAGACCGCACAGGTGCGAAGCGAATACTCATTACATGCAACCATGTCATACATAACTATTTATCACGGTTTATAAGAGTCATCCAGTCACAAAGCCCTTCAAGACATACCATACATATCAGATATGAATGAAATGTAAGATAAAACGCGTTTGAAGTAAAGCATTTTGACGATTAAAGCTAAAATGGAATGACCGCCTTTAAAAATAACCCGTCATCCAGATCTGTAGCTGATTTCACCAACATTGCAAAGTATACTTTAGTAGCAAAGTATACTTTGAGGGAGAAATTTTCAATTTTTTGAAAAATTTATTAATTTTTATTATACTGAATTTATTACATTATCACAGCCATTTAATGGCTGTGATAATGTAATAAATTCAGTATAATAATTCTGCATACTTTTAATCATGAAATATATGCATTTGTTAGTTCTATATGAAATAATGCATTTCAGGAAAAATAAATGATTACTCCCTCAAAGTATACTTTGCTAGTAAAGTATACTTTGCAATGTTGATGAAATAGGCTACAGGAGCAACTAGAACATGTAGTGTAGACAGTGACACGTAAATATGTGATATATATAGAGAATGGAATGACCGCCTTTAAAAATAACCCGTCATCCAGATGTGGTGTCTTTGTAACAACGTGTACAAGTTAGAGAGGTTTCACTGTAATAGCCATATCATATGTAATTTAATACGACGTTTATTTGCATTGATCAAGGTATACTCTGATCTAAAATACAGTACAGGTACAAGCCAATCTTAAACAAGAAAGCAGAAATACGGATGGAGGATTGTTGATAACAAATAAGCACATGATATTTCAAGCCAATCCCACTTATGGTTACATAAATATCATGTACCCTAAACAGCTAAAAGCGTTAACGCAAATCTCGGACAGACACTATGAAGACAGACAGGGGGAGATATGAGTAGACAGACATATAGACAGACAGGGTTGCGTCTATATATAATTACCGGAATATAAAAATAAGCACACTGATGTACGCTGGGCTTCCGTTCAGACATGTTATAATATACATAGCTGTGACTGGATAAATGGGGCTTATTGGACTTTTGAAAAATGTTTGCTCCTGATCAAATAGCACACGCCTGTATCATTATATCGCTATATCAGTCTACTGTTCGAAGCATATGGGTTTATCAACGACACAATGCTGAAGAATGTACATCCTGATCAGACTGCATGGCTGGTCTTGATATACATTGGTCGCATAACCCATAAGTTCCAATTATCCCTCACAGCCACATATTGGCTCCGGCTGAGAGAAGATAATATACGACATACGCGATTAGCATAGCCCATTCATCATGCATGCGCGCAATCTGATCAGTAGCCGATTTCATCAAAATTGCAAAGTATACTTTTCTAGCAAAGTATACTTAGAGGGAGCAATCATTTATTTTCCCCGAAATGCATTATGTCATATAGAACTAACGACTGCATATATTTGATGATCAAAATTATGCAGAATTATTATACTGAATTTATTACATTATCACAGCCAAAATGGCTGTGATAATGTAATAAATTCAGTATAATAAAACAATAATATATTTATCCTAAAATTTAATTTTTTTCCCTCAAAGTATACTTTGCTAGATAAGTATACTTTGCAATGTTGATGAAATAGGCTACAGAGCCAAAGCCGGACGCAATGAGAGATCGTAGCGAGTTATCTTCCATTGCAACTATGGAGATCCGGTCATCAGCAGTATTTCAACGTTTAATTCTCAATGAATACCACACAGCAGAGAGTTTTGTGAACAGAGTAGATCCAAATCAGACTGCATAGACTCTCATCTGAATCGACAATGATTACAGTAACATTAATTAATAAGTGTGAAAATAGTAATATGGCAAATAATGTAGTCCCAGACCAAGTTGCTGAGATATGTAGGATGATCTGGATCAACACTAGTCGAAATCACTATTATTGACGGCTCCTTTTCACAAAATATAATACTACAATATCCCTTTTTACAAGTAATACGGCCATAAACTACACAATTGGGACCGGATTTCAATAAATAAATTCAACGGCAGATAATTAGCTACGATCCCTCATTCATTCAATCGAACGCTATACTACGTGTGTTTAGGAGTAATTTCTTCCTAGTCACAGCAGTCTCCTATCTATAATGGTGATCAGGATCTACATGTATCCAATATTGCGAAAGGCTATTTCTGTCAGCCGGTGACCAAAATGGAAGACGGAACAAGACTCTTACCGGGTCCTGGAAAGTATGCAACAAGTACATTGTCATATCTGTTCACTTCTACGTCGGGAGTGCTGAGTGAGAAGTTGTTTATAGTCTGGTAGTCCGCTGTGTAATCCGAGCCACCGACAAACACAATCAAGTCCGTTTTATTCTTGTTCAACTCCACTTTAAACGTAGCGTTAGTGGCGTCGTCAACCGCAACGGCGAATGCGCTGTAAATTGTTGCGTCGGTCAAATTTCCATCGTCGGTGGTCGCCTTCTCTGTGCGACATTGTAGGACAAACACGGACGTCATTGGATGTTTAACATTGAGGAGGAGATATTCCCCCCATCCGTTGAACGTGTATGTCACGTTGTCGAGTGTCTGAATGTGAGGATCTCCAAAGAAGAAACCTGGAAGTAGAACACGCTTTCCACATCAATATATAGGGAATACCAGGCTTGTGTATTTTGACATCATGTTCGTCGGGAAAGGCAATACATTCCTACGCGCATCCTAGTCTTACTTGATAAACTTAATATCATTAAACTTTTGTGTCTGCAAATTAAGCAATTATGACGTATTGTTTGTTTAATATAAAGCGGTTTGTTTCCGTGACGTCATTGCACTGAGGCAGTTAGCAGCAGGGGTGGGGAGGGGGGTGGTGGGGTGAGTATAACACCATTTTTGAGGACATGCTTCTCGGCCCCGGCACCCTCCCTGTGTTGGCCCTTACCCCCTCAAAAAAGAACCCGAGGTACGGCACAACCCTCGCCGGCCCGGGCTCAGCAGGGGTCGAGTAACAAAATACTTGAAGGCCCTAGATGTGCCCGCCACCCCTAAAAATAGAGCCTTGGAATGGCCCACAACCCTCGCCGGACGGGGCACAATGGAAACAGCAGCAGTGTCGAGGTTAGACACCACCAAATAGTTTCACTATATAATGTAACCGAATGCCATCCACTAAGGCCAGTCTCTCCTACTTCACTATTCGTATGGATGCTGTGGGAATCACTTGTACATGACCCGCAGCCAGTCTGTACTGGTTCTGCATGAACTAAACAATAGGTTCACTTACTCCTAAGAAAGAAAAATCAAACCTTGTCATATCCTCCAATATTGTTTTTTGGCCACGGAAACTCTGTTTACATCACGTGACCAACATGTTCAGTGTTTTCTTTAAAAGGCTACACATATGCAGAAAACTGGTGTTAAAAGCACCCCAATATGTTCCTCCAGTGAAACTGGGTAGTAATGGATCAAGAATTGCAAGTAAACGGTGTCTGTGACCTCAAAACACCCGTACTATTTTCTTATACAGGACTATTTGTGCATATCCCCTGGGCGATTTCGCACCATTTGGTATCCTCTAACCTCGAGGTAAAATGATGCACTTGCATCTCCAACGGAAATCTGTACTAACACCGTTAAGAAACATAACGGTGTCGAGGTAAAATGCTCTACTTGCTTCTCCAACGGGAATATATACTAACAGCGTTAAGGAAAATAACGGTGTCGAGGTAAAATGATCCGCCCCTATGTTTGTTATTTTACGTTTTTAAAATATTTCCTTACAATTTTTATTATTTTATTATTTTTAAAATTTTTGTAAAATATTGTTCTAATATATTTTTGTATTTACAATACAATACATGTATATACCTCTCACTTCGTATACACCCACCTTAATTGTACTATCATACAGACGAACATAATGATATATTTACTTACATAATGATAAATTTGAAGAGAAGCAGAAAATATTGACAAAAATACGCTTGATCAGTTTGACTGATCGTGATGATATGAAATTTCGCAATTGCGCAATATTAAATGACTGAAGGAACCAGTCGGCCAATAAATAATGGGACCGTAAACCAGTCCTGGTACAGCTTAGCATCAAGGAGTAGATTTTCACGACTACGGCATTGAGTGTTATTATTATGACAGAGAGATAAATTAAATAGATGCTGCAGGAAAGGTATGACTGTGCCAAACAATTATTATAGTATTTGCATGCTCTACACATGCAGGTTAATTCTTTTATGTGCGACTTGATGTGGGGGTGAGATAGAGATTGCGAAAGTGAAAGTAGACAGTTCCGTCAAAACATGGGAAATAACTCATGGAAATCAATCTGCATATCCCAGTGTTTGGCATGGATCTAGCCTCAGGTAGTTTGCGATTGTCATGTTTGTGTGAATATGGGTCTATGGGAAATCCATTGGTTGCCCGTTTCCTTAACAGAGAACATTCGAGAAAGCACAGGTTCCCTGTTAACTTCCTATGTGGCATGAGCAGGGGACCAACTGTTAGTGTCTATATTCACAGTTATACCAACTGTACGGACGGAATGGATGAGAGAACGGCATATGTGTACGCTTGCCTATATCGGGCATCCAAACATTGGGCTGTAAATATGGTCAATCAACTGTGCAGTTGTGTATGTTATACAGTTAAACGTCGTTAATCGGACCACCTCAGTGTCTCCTCATGACACGGGCCGTATAAGAAAGTTATTACTATGGTGATGAATCGCTGCCCAGTGACGAAACATGCGGGAGAGTAACAACACACTTTGACGAGAGTGCAGCCTCGCTTGATCAGTACTCTGGCGGCGCACTCGGGTCCCAGGACGCGGTAGTCTAAACAAGGTAGTTGAAACCCAAACCCGATGGGACTAATCTTAGCGCAACGAGTTTTTCTTCACCGTGGTGACACTGTTAATCAAGCTTGATTCATGATGAATGCCGATAAACTATATCATGAGCTGCCGTCCGGGACGGCTGACCCACCGACCTCTTTTAGGATGAACTGGATTGTCGAGATACACAAGATTCCCCACATGAGGGAGACACACGGTCAGGTCATGCAAACAATATAGGCGGACAGTCAATGTCGTCGAGGGGTTGATCACCACGCTAGCCCCAGCTTCTGTTGTGATTGGGATGGGGAGTGTGTCTTTATTGTCAAAAGTGTTTGCTGCGCCGAGTCGAGTGCGGTGGCCTTGAGTGCAGCCGCAGCAGGGGCAGGCCTGATATGCATGACGAGCAGACTCGTGGTCCGTAAACTCGACGCCAATAGTCGCAAGCACGACCGAATAGCAATTCCTGCGAGGTCGAAGAAAAACATTATCGACGTTATCGTGTCGAAAGCAATAGCCAACAGCGATATATCAGATAGTCAGTTCAAACTGGTTGTCGAAGAAATGGCCAGGTAGAAGGAGTTTAATGAAGCGATCCGGTCCAAGGCGCACCAGTGGGTTTCGGGGGATGACGACGTAAATTACTCGTCATGGAGGGTCGGTCCGACGAAAGGCGAACTCTTCTCGCCCGACTCGGGACGTGATATGCTTGTTCGCGTGTCTGACAGCGGGGGGAAGTACCGCCACCATACTGCCCGGCAGCGGCCTGTTGTTCCGTGGGCGCCACCTTACAAAACAAAACTATCAGGCATGAACATTCTTTTTTTTTGCGATTGCATTTGCTCCAATCGAGTTCGAAGC
This sequence comes from Conchocele bisecta, assembly GCA_029237695.1. Classification (NCBI taxonomy): domain Eukaryota; kingdom Metazoa; phylum Mollusca; class Bivalvia; order Lucinida; family Thyasiridae; genus Conchocele; species Conchocele bisecta. Next base: position 53,498,723 of record CM055275.1, on the reverse strand, counting down.
ACACAATGCTGGGAGGCTCGGCGATCACTTTGGCAGACCAGGTTGTGGGCACTCCCCGGGTTCTCCATAGCATTTTTTTCTCTCCGAAAAAGGCTATGATTAGCAGAGCGACATGCAGACCCCTGTTTATCATGGGTGACCCTGACCCAGCCTTGTGTATACTACTTTTGGACCTTGCCCTCCACAGTCTAACTGGGAAGATGAATAGCGAGGAGTTCACACAGAACCCGTTGAAACTGCCGTCTAGCCCTCCGTTCTAAGGCCACATACCGATGCCGAATCCTTTCCCGGCCACAGCCTCGACAAACCTGAATGTCACTCTGGACACCTTTTCCACAAGGTTTACAAGGCGCCGGGATTGTATGACCTCTGTGAATCCTTGCACGATGGACCTTACCATACAATAGCTTTTCCCCCACAGTCTGCTGCACCCACCTTTAACCAGGAGCAAATATTGTGACCTTTCATGTTTAACGAGTACCTGAGGTATACCCACTGCACCGACATCTCTCTAAAAGGACCTCACACTAATACCCCCGCTACCGCGCGTCGCGCCCCGACTCGGCACAGGAAGCTCTCCATCCACCTTGCTGCTGTTTCTATAAAGCCGGCGAGGGTTGTGGGCCGATCCCAGGGCTGTTTTTTTAGGAGTGGCGGGCGCGTCAGGGGCCTCCAAGTATTGTATTACTCGCCCCTGCTGAGCCCGGGCCGGCGAGGGTTGTGGGTCGTCAATTGGGCTCTCTTTTGAGGGGGTTAATTGCGCATGGAGGCGTGTCTGGGCCGAAGCAGGCGCCAACATATTATGTTACTCATCCCTACCCCCACTGCTGCTAAGCCGGGGCACAGAATGTTCTTTATATAAATTAAATAAGTGTATAATTTACACTAATTAAATGCGTCACCTGAAAAATAATATTTCCGACAGATTATGAAGTTTGATCTTTGTACATCAAAACATAAATACAGATACTAACTAGTAATGTCAGTTAACATGTTAATGATACACGGTTATCGCCCCTAATATCAGTGTGGAAGTTTACGTCCGATATAACATGTATAATAATGCCAATCAATACGTGGCATAATGGTGAATGAATGTGACAGAAAATGTCTCCGACGTTGTCACTATTCCACCAGTTCTAAATATTACGAGGGCCCGCTATACTGATATAATCATTTAGTAATACATGTATTTATTTCATGAATACTGATAGAACCGTGTTGGTATCAGGCCATATGTAAATGAGGCATGGTATTTTTTAATTTGTTGTACTAATTAAATGCGTCACCTGAACAAATACTATTTTCGACATATTATAACGTATGATAATTACACATCAAAAAATAAATACAGAGTATATGTAATGTCAGTTAACATTTTAAGGAAACACGGTTATCGCCCCTGATATAAGTGTGGAAAGTTACGTCGAATATAAACTGCCTAATAATGCCAATCAATACGTGGGGTAATGGTGAATGAATGTTTATTTTGCCAGAAAATGTCACATTTGTGCCTGCTGAGTGAGCATGTACCTTTAACATCATGTGATGCCGTTTGACCAATGTAATGTTAGTTTTAAATGTGTTGTACATGTAACCCGGATTTTAGTATTAGGTAAATGTCTTTATAGTTATCAGCCAGTATGTATTCGGCCAATACAAAGCTCGCTACCTGATAACATATGTTGAAATACATTAATGTGTCGAACGTTACGACGGTGTAAGTGTGTCTTATAATTAATATGCTTATTATAGTTACATACATCATCGATTACTACACGACACTGCCGATAACATGCTATATCCTCGTATTTTCAAATGAAATTCAGACGTATACATCCCAATCTTCATGTTATCAAGTCGGTACGTCCGATCAGTAACTGTACCGACAATATATAAAATACAACACAATGCCTATGTCCAATATCATTTATATTTTTAAGTAGATATTGAATATTTAATTCCATCTAACCGGTTTCACTGCCTACATTTGCAGATATACGTTATATCTAACACATACTCGCTATAGCCTATGCTGGTCCTATATCACCTTACAGTCCTCTGTCCTCTGCTGCCCATTTGTCTATAAATATATATGTACATATATATTTGAAGTAAATGAGGTTGCTCTAACACAAGTTGTATATAGAGTGAAAATAGAAAAGATGCACTGGTTTTACGTTGAAATTTAATATTTTATGGCCACGGCCGGTTACAATAACACCTTAGGCGGCCATGACTTTGTCAATGGTTACACCATTTGTTTATATGGCGACCATTTTGAATTAATTAAGGCATTCTATTTAATATCTGTGTAAGTTAGTAAAATATTCTATTTATAATAATGATGCTAACATAAACAATGTTTGTGCTGGTAGTCATATACAAATATGTATCATTTTTGGAAGAGAAACACTGAATGTATCAAACTTTGCTTAACGTGGCGGCCATTTTGACATACTATGCTGTCGTCTTAAAGCACTACTCACTTTTGCCTTTTATAAAACATTATTTGTAAATAGTATCAAGCAGAATTGTGCTTAAAAATAGTTCTATGTGACAATAGTGAACAATGATATAATAAAACATATTTTAGATTTACTCTATTTGACAGCCTTCAGTACGACGCTTTCTTTTCGAGTTACCCCTGTCCAGAGTAGAACTTTTATGAAATGCATGTATCTTTATGTGAAATTCGTTGTAGAAACCGAATATGCGTGTTAAAATTGCGTAAACCACGGCAGAATGCCGTGATTTTTGACATTTTCATGGTAACCGTAACTTTTCTGTGGAAGAAGTACAGACACAATATAAAGAGCTGTTGTAGTGATTTCTGTCAATGAGCATGTGATAATATGATTTTATGAACAGGATGCACATACATTTCACTCGGGCTTATATATTATACGCAAATTTCAAAACTATACAAAAGTTTGTGGTAACCATAGCAAACGATATTCTAACAAATCAGGAACAATTTCATTGGACAGAATAAATACAGTCAAAATGTGGACAGATGTTGCAGTGATTTCTGTCAATAAGCTTGTGAAGTATGATTTCATTAATAGGATGCATATATATTGTATAAGTTAATGTAATAAATTACACAAATATAGCGTAACCATAGACTCCGATAGTGTAACCAATCAGCAACAATTCGCTAATTAATAGAGCGTCCATTTCTTTCTTATAGAGTATTCTTATTTATTTAAATCAAGTATCTACCTAAAAACTGATACTTAAAATAAGAATGTGTATGCTATTGACGTTAAGAACCTTACAATGTTTACAATGTTCACTTTGAACTTAGTGAGTTACTCCCCTTTGAATTTAATTGGTATACAAGACACGTCATCACTTATGCATTTACACATTTGAAAGCTGTGCCTACCTTAAATAACGGGGTACCATTATATGGTAAAGTATAATTAGCAACCAGTGCAACATTTGTATGCTGATTCGGTAAATAACGTCAGAATTAAGAAAAACTAAATGGCCGCCAAATGATTGTTTTGTCAATATCCGAGATAAACATCTTTGTTTTATTAATCATATGTGTTCATAGACGCATAGTATTTATCATGTGATATGTTTCCCTGTTTTTCATCGTTCCTATTATATATTAGAGAAATTACAAATGGCTCCCATATTTCGAGAATAGTATATGTTCATGTATAATGTAATGTTCTGCTATTTGTCCTATTGACATCATTTAACAGTTATCGACAATTAATTAGACAATTTATTCATTTACAAATGTTTACAATGGAATGCTATTTTTATCAGCTTAATATTATTAATCTCGTATTTTAACTTACATAAATGTACATCTTGTGTACGGATTTCACTCTACAATAATCCCAAAACTAATATTAATAGCATACATCTATAAATAATGTCAGCATGGAGTAGACTGGCACTTGTTCTACATTGACGTTTATTTCAAATTATTTCGCGAGTGTATCAAATATGTAACTCTGTACAAGTTTTGCCTGTATATGGTTAATATTCATTTCATTGCTCACTACATTGATTTAATATACTAGATAAACTGTAATACATAACAGCTATGAGAAAAGCGCATTTATTGCGTTAGCCGGGCGTTGAATATATACATGTTATGCCAACGATTAATGATGTTCACTTCCATTAATAATTCTTACTCATATGAAATATCATAATACTTACAATATATGTACTAAAAACATTTTATGACTTTTAGCACACAATACCATATCAGATAATGAACATACAAAATACAAAAAATAATAGCAGCTGCACATCTTGTAATCAAAGAAGCGTGTGTAGGTCATCATTTTGAATCGTGCAATTGTTAGACTGGTAATAAAACGTGTTGTTCATGGAAATAAACAGCGTCATTTTGGTTGAATCATGACCAGTGTATCAGGTCTGTTGGTCGAATTTCCCAGACCGTGACCAATGCAACACTTACACATCGTTATCGGCATCACACACACATCAAACTGCATAACATGATGCATTTTAATTCAAATCAGACGGGAGTTTCAACGTTTATCGAAGAGCTACTACATACGGGATTTTCAACGTATACGTTATCGAAGAGCTGCTACAATTTGATTCATAGCGGCCATTTTGTTTTGCTCGTATATGTACGTATTCACTAATTAACATATTCACATATTTATATATTCTGCACTTACATTGTTAGAAATGAAGATACTTTGCTGCAACTGAACGCTAACATATATATCAAATAGAAATGGCAATATGCTTCACGGCAGCCATTTATCAAAGTAAAATTAATGAATTACATGGTTTATTGCTTATTGGGTTGTATTATCACTAGCATGTTTACATGTGTGATAGTTATTGGTATCATACTGTGTTTAAATATGGAAAATCCGGATGTTTTAAGATATTATCTGTCGACCGGCAGTTACGTTATGTTTCATGGCGGCCATTTTGAAAGAAATAATGTCGAAAATGATCTTCGATTTTCTCTGATTATAATGCTGGCTTTAGTAAATGTATTTATCTGCTGAAAGTGATGAGCTCCAAACAAATGATAGCAAGTGATATAATGTGGGTTCTGTCACCTTCAGGCACGGTGATCATCTTGGTTTTGGAAAGCCTACAACAGATTTTTTTTTTATTTTTTCTTTTTTTTTTAATTCCCTTGCAACATTAAGGTGCAGAAATATGCGAAAGTGTGCTTTCAGCACGAATATCTGAAAATAAAGTTTAAATCTGGCCGACATTATAAATATTTGTACTTTCTTGTTAATTTAACGGTTGCTATGAAAATCAGCAAAAAATCGGTATGCCGTGGTTTTCGCAATTTTAACAAGCATATTTCAATTCTACGATGAATTTCCTATAATAATATACATCTTTTATACAGTTCTACTCTGTGGGTAGGGGTAGGGCAAATTGTTCAGCCTAGATCCAAGCAGTAACTGGGTGGCAGTTTTGAAATCTAAGATGTTGCGACCCATGTGAAGTGTGCAACACCGAAAAAACATTTCCTTATATTTGTTTCCATAAATTATCCATAACTGTATAATTGACACATATAAACATAATTATAACAACATTATCTACCAAAACTAAACACCTATGCAGCATTATTGATAATAATGGTGGCAATTTTGAATTCAAGATGGCAGCCAATACAGTGATGGAAAAAAATGGTACCTAGTATCTGTTTGTTGTCTTACTGTGTCTCAGAATGAAAATAAACACAACATTCAAGACTATAGCAGAAATTTCAGCAAATGCATATGTGTTTCACTGTCTGACAATGATTAAAATACGGGATGCACATTCGGTCAGTGCATAGCGAGTTATCTAATACACTGCAGATATAATGTATATGCCAGCGGCTGATAACAAAATTTAATGTATTCGCAAATGTACCACCGCTGTGGATCATGATCATTATTTTTAATCATACAGTACTTATCTAAACAACATCAACTTGCCTGGATAAAGACCGGCGTATAGGCTGAACGATGGCTACATTTGTCACACATGTCATGGTTATATGTTATTTGATTTGTATGTTGAAATATGCACGAGTTCCGCAGAGTGCGATACTGCGCGACTTTTATAGTACGGCCCCCGCCAATGCCAATAAAAGGCCTCCAATAAAGTTTTGATGACATTTTTTGTTACAAATGGGTACCCATGTTGATCGACTTCTATGATATGTAAGTTGTTGGATAGGGGTGGGTACCCCAGCAGATTTGACCTTTAGGGGTCATTTCTTAGGTCATTTAGAGGTCATGTTGACCCAAAATTTCTCATTCACATGGGTGTATAGATGCACGTTATATAGTTATAACAACATTGATAGCCGTCTGAACTATTTTGTCGCTATATAAATAGGAATTCTGAAAATACTGAATTAATGAGATTAATTAAAAGATGTCTGAAATTCAAGATGGCCGCCAATTTGCCTAAGAAACAAGAATATATATATGCCTTACGTCATATCTTTTTTGAAATTTAAGCCATTTTAATAGCGATAATGATAATAAGTATAGCTTGCGATAGAGCAATTGTTTACAAACGTATTGATACCATTTTTCTCAAAGTTACTGTTCGTAAGTCCAAGATGGCTGCCAAAACAGTATGAATTCGTTCTCATTTTGCATGTCATTTTCATGGAATTTGTGACTAATGTTATCCTTGATTTTGTATTAAACTAACAGAACATATTTTAAAATTGGGACAATTGGATCTGCATTTCCTGGAGCCCCACCTTCAAAATGGCCGCCAACAACATTTTGAAAATTATAAAATGAAATATCTATGTAACCAGACGAACATATAAAAATGATTAATAATTTTTACAGTTTTCGGTAGTTTTCGGTAGTTTTCGGTGGTAGTTTTCGGTAGTTTTCGGTAGTTTTCGGTAGTTTTCGGTAGTTTTCGGTTCGGTAGTTTTCGGTAGTTTTCGGTAGTTTTCGGTACAACATTCTCATTGAAATGCATATATTTTGGTCTAGACCATCAAATTCAAGATCCACCATATTGTAAAACTGAGAGACAAAATGTTTCTGTAGTCAGATTAGGTCAAAATGTAAATTGTATGATGGTTCCTCGCTAATTGTGGCATTGTAATGTGGCAATTTAGAGTTAATCATAATTTAAAAATTGAAGATGGGTGACATTCACACTCTTGATAAACATATAATAATATATGTATGCGGAAATAGCTGACACACCATCTGTTACCACTAATTTCAGCATGGCGATGCATATAAATGGTAATTTTCTAACGTTCAGCACCATATTTTAATACATATACTCTCTCCACCCTCCCGAATCATAAACCTTTGATGAATCTTATAAAGTATATAATGATTGAGTGTTGTATATAACGGACTATCGACAGTTTAAGGCCGGACCAAGGGGTTCCATCCCATATTGAACATATGTATGTTCTGTTGGTAAATACCAAAATCAGAACTGACCATTTACATCAAGAAAATATATACTCAGCCATTAAATAAGAATGAAGTAATGCATACGACACCATAGTCATTTAGTTCCATCTCAAAAGTAATCATATTAGCACTAATTGTATTGCCTTTTAATGGGGTACACTCCCGCCTGCGATTCTCTTACCAAGAATTGCAATCCAGCGGTCCTTGAATTGCAATTCGTCCCCTCTGAAATTGCAGTCTAATTGCGGTCCAATCGTGGTCCCGTTTGTGCGGTCATTCTTTCGCGGTGCAGTTTGTGCGGTCATTCTTTCGCGATACCGTTTGTGCGGTCATTCTTTCGCTATTTGCGGTAAAAACTTACCGTATCATCGTATAGTACAGTTTGTTTACATTATACAAACGTACTATGCGAATAGTATACAAACATATGATATCCGTTCGTATATACGATATATCCGTACGGATATTGTATAAATATACAGTGGGGTCAACGTGCTGTTAAAATATACCGATGCACCGGTTCATTTCGCATGTAAAACACCCGGTTTTCATTTCGATTATCTGCCACAATTTTAAGTTTTTCAAAATGAATAAATTTACGGTTTTACGATACAGAAACAATTTAAAACTGAGGATTGTGAAGTACGGTATCACAGTGCATATACATGTGTGTTCAATACAACAATTCATCAGTAATTCATCATTGTACTCCGCACCACCACCGGGGACACAAAACAATGATCCCCCACACACACCAGCCATCTACATTTGGCGTTCTAAAAGTTCCGGTCTATATCCCACAGTGGGAACAATGTGTATCACCACCACCACCAGTCTATAACTACACTACACCGCCACCCCCCCCCCCCGACCACCACTTCTGTCTGTACCGCAGGATGACGTGGCCGACCGATCATCTTCTAAACTAGTCCTGGTGCATTGGCCGACTGATCAAGTGCTATACTAGTATTGGTGCGATGGCCGACTGATCAAGTTCTAAACTGGTCGTGGTGCGATGGCCGACTGATCATGTTCTAAGCTAGTCATGGTGCGATGGCCGACTGATCGAGTGCAATACTAGTCCTGGTGCGATGGCCGACTGATCAAGGGCTAAACTAGTCTCTGTGCGATGGCCAACTGATTAAGGGCTAAACTATTCCTGGTGTGATGGTCGACTGATCAAGTTCTAAACTAGTCCTGGTGCGATGGCCGACTGATCAAGTTATAAACTAGTCCTGGTGCGATGGCCGACTGATCGAGTGCTATACTAATCCTGGTGCGATGGCCGATTGATCGAGGGCTAAACTAGTCCCGGTGAGATGGCCGACTGATCAAGGGCTAAACTATTCCAGGTGCGATGTTCGACTGATCAAGTTCTAAACTATTACTGGTGCGATGGCCGACTGATCAAGTTATAAACTAGTCCTGGTGCGATGGCCGACTGATCGAGTGCTATACTAGACCTGGTGAGATGGTCGACTGATCAAGTTCTAAAGTAGTCCTGGTGCGATGGCCGACTGATCAAGTGCTATACTAGTCCTGGTGAGATGGTCGACTGATCAAGTTCTAAACTAGTCCTGGAGCGATGGCCGACTGATCAAGTGCTAGAGTAGTCCTGGTGTGATGGCCGACTGATCAAGTTCTAAACTAGTCCTGGTGTGATGGCCGACTGATTGAGTGCTATACTAGTCCTGGTCCGATGGCCGACTGATCAAGTGCTAAAGTAGTCCTGGTGTGATGGCCGACTGATCAAGTGCTATACTCGACATGGCCGACTGATCACGTGCTATACTGGGCATGGTGAGATGGCCAACTGATCAAGTGCTATACTGGGCATGGTGCAATGGGCGACTGATCAAGCGCTATACTAGTTATGGTGCGATGGCAGACTGATCAAGTGCTCTACTAGTCCTGGTACGATGTCCGACATATCAAGGGCAAAACTAGTCCTGGTGCGATGGCCGACTTATCAAGTTCTATGCTAGTCCTGGTGCGATAGCCGACTGATCAAGGGCTATACTCGTCCTGGTACGATGGCCGACTGATCAAGGGCTAAACTAGCCCTGGTGCGATGGCCTATTGATCAAGTTCTAAAGTAGTCCTGGTGCGATGGCCGACTGATCAAGTGCTATACTAGTCCTGGTGAGATGGTCGACTGATCAAGTTCTAAACTAGTCCTGGAGCGATGGCCGACTGATCAAGTGCTAAACTATTCCTGGTGGGATGGCCGACTGATCAAGTTTTAAGCTAGTCATGGTGCGATGGCCGACTGATCAAGTGCTAAACTAGTCCTGGTGCAATGGCCGACTGATCAAGTGCGAAACTAGTCATGGTGCGATGGCCGACTGATCAAATCGCATGCCATAATAACTAGATGGCCTTGGCCTGCATGTCGTGCCCGCCGAGGCATTTGATAGTACAATCAATTTTTTTATTGCAACACAGCTTTAGCCCGTTGACGTAAAAACATGCCTCACCCGCCGAGGCTTTGATAGTATACCCAAAAACTTTAACTAAACAAACACTTTAACCAAAAACTTTATCCGGAATGCACACCAATGTGCCGACTATATCGCTCTGTCTGCAAGCGGGCCCAACACAAACTTTAAGTGAAATTTCAAAGTAATTTGACCGTGACATTGGGCACATATAAATAATAATGAAAATGTGGGTGAAAAATACACAGTATGTAAAGTTTCGAGTGAATTGGTGAAGCGGTTTCAGAGATATGGTGTTCTTAAAGGTACATTCCCACTCAGTAGGCACATAATGTTCTTTATATCAGAGACATTTTCGGGCAACATAAACATTAATTCACCATTAATACACATATTTATTGGCATTATTATACATTTTATATGAGACGTAAAATTTCACACTGCTATGAGGGGCGATAACCGTGTTTCCTTAAAATGTTACCAAGACATTACTATTTGTTTTTTGATGTCCAAATTTATAATCTGTCGAAAACATTATTTGTTCGGGGGATCACATTTAATTAGTATAAGTAATTAAAAAATATCATGCCCCATTTGTCTATGAAAATAGCCTGATATCACCGCGTGTCACTATCAGTGAAATAAACATTAATAAATGCTTATATCCATATAACGGGCACCCTTAATGTTTAGAACTGGTGGAATGGTGACAAAATTATA